>CM067376.1:185912878-186006519 GCA_034510155.1 Eucriotettix oculatus
ACAAATGCCATGAACGTAGACTCGTTTTTTCCCATCCAGTCATCTAAAATTAGACGCAAAGTCAATATTGCTTCTCTTGTACCTACATTCTTCCTAAAACCAAACTGATCTCGCATTCTATTAGACGTTCCATCCTCCCAAGTACTCTTTTCGTTCATACTTTTCACGATGAGATAATAAACTAATTGTCCCGTGCTGTTCGCATCTATCAGCCCGTCTTCTTCGGTATGCGTATAATTATGTTTTTACTTAAATCTTCTCATAAAGAATCTCAAAGTGAAAATTAATCTTCTGTCAGGCTACCGGATGGCATGGGGGAAATAATAAGAATTATTTAACTGAAGGGGTGTTCTGATTGTCACATTAGATCTGATATTAGATTATATGTCGAAAATAAATTCCTTGCATCTCATTATCGCATCCGATCCTTGCTTCTCTCGCTCTTTTACTTAGGCTTGCTCACATAAAATTTAATATATTATAGTGGTAATATGTTTACACCTACTTATGATCATAGAGTATCGTACATTAATTGACTGCTTCATTATGAGAAACTTAATAAAATTTATATATAAATTTAAAACATATTTTTAAATTATAATCAGGCATTGCATTTTTATTATTATCGATACTTCATATTTCACAACGATGAAAAACGCTAATGTAGTAGTTTTCTACAATTATTGAGCCACAGATCTTCATGAATATGATTTTCCCTGAGCATACGGTGGATAGTTGTTGGTTTTCACGCAGTGGACTCCCAGATATCTGAAAATAAACATATTTTTGAAACAGACATAATCATAAAAATAATTTTAACTTAAAAATATCAGTAAACCCTCTTTCTGAAATTTATTGTATTTATCTACTTTTATTGCATCTAATTTTTCACAACACGCCCTGGAAATAAAAATTTAACATGGATGACATTGAATTCAATTAAAATCAGGCAACATATTAGAAACCAATTACTTTAAAAAATAAAATACCTGTTGGTAGCTGGTTCACCCATAGGAACGTACGGATTGCATGACGTGTTACATGGTTTTCCATAGAACCCAATCTTAGAGTTGATTGATTCTGCGAAAAGGACTGTTGATCGTAAATGCGAACAAAGGGAATACTCTGAAAGGAATGAAAAAATAATTAAAAGATTGCAATAAAAATTTCTGTATTTGCAAAGAAGGAAAAATAATTTACATAATTAGGATTTGTCATTCCGTGTAATAGGAAAAATTGACGTAATTATAACATAGAAAATGCTTAGCGATGCCACTATGTGTAGAAATTAATTGATTTATTTGATTATAAAACATAAGCATCTGAGAACAAATTAATCTTTGTTTCGGGATTTTCATATAAAAATCAATATATAATTCACATTTTTAAGTTGTATTAAAGTAATTTGATATTGATTGTGTAAAATAACCATTAACATCATATGGATTACTATGTTACGACAATTCTTTCTAGTGCGTGTATCTAAGATAAACAATCTACATTTTAATTTAGTTCCTCTTAATTTACTTTAGATATTCATTCATTTATGGATTTTTTATTTAAAAAGAACTCCTTTGTATTTTTTATATTAGGCAGGTAAATTATTGTGTTAACAAGGACTTTCATAACCCCGGAACAGCAAGGAATCTCCTTCGACCTCTTTCTCCGTACCCCACCCATCCCCCTATCTCGGGCTGAAATACAGCTTAAGTTGCATGTTGAATGTCCGAATTAAACTCAATGACTTACTCAATCACAGAATAGACAATAACCTCAGTTGTTTTGCGGTATTATTGTGTAACGCCCTCCACCCTCACCGTTATATGTGCACGCCTCCAATGTCTTATAGCATTGAAAATATACACAAAGTTCATCGGAGGAAATAATATTAAAGCAATCGACACCTAAAAATGTTCATTTCACAAAAATATCAGCCGTTTATGAATGCTTTAATTTTTCAACCTTCTCTGTCCCCACCCTCAAGCTTGAGGATTTAATCGTCTCTTACGATTACAGTGTCTATTGACGCGTCGCGAGGAACATGTGATCAAAATTTGTCTGAAATTGCTCCACCCGTTTTAAAATTTCCGCCTCCATTACCCCCGCCCCTGCGAGTGGTAGTGGTGTATTAAAACGACAGTGTTTGATTCCGGGTTACAATGAAGTTGTGTACAAAATTTGGCTATATTACATCAATGCGTTTATATTTGTATGTGGAATGTACAAACATATACAAATACGTACGAATTTTGCGTAATTTTTGTACACAAGAACGGTAAATTTCATTAATATTAAAATAGTTGACCCATTTCTTCGGTTTGTTTAATTAACGTTTTATTTAAGTAACAATAACGTTTAAGTTCCTTATGAAAATAAAAAACGATTTTATATGTCTGCTTGCCCGTCACACTCAGCACCATATAAATACAACGATCATGGCCGCTTACAATCAATTTTATTTTTGAGGTTTAGTAAATAAATTATGAAAATATGTACGCCTGATCAGATTATTACAGATATTCACTCTGAAAAATAATTTGCAGAAAAATAAAATGGTTTATCACATATCGTACAAAGAAACTATCATTGCTGAAGTAACACCTACAGATCATACGCACGAGATCATAAGTTAAAAGCTAGTTTGACCATTCAGTTGTACATGAACAGGTATATTTACTCGAATAACAGTTACCAGAATGAATTGATTATATGTATGAAAGCAAAGAATTACTTCAGCCCAGGTACGTAAACCAGAGGAAGTGGCATTCGCTTCTATCCAACTTGCATTACATAATTTTTATGTTTATTCATTCAAACTACAGTCATTACATAAAAAGAACCCATTAGTCACCGTAGTTATAACTTTAAATATCTCCGTCTCGTTGTTATGAGAAACTAACCGATGATGACGTCATAATGAGTAACGTAAACAAAATTCTACTCCTCTCAGGTTTAATACCTGGTTTAACTTGAAACCAAATAAACTATTATATTACCAGATGAATAAATTTTACATGAATTTTCACAAAATATATTAAAAAACTTTAAATTGTCCAATATAATCCACAAAATTTAGGAATCAAATGTTTTTACTCGTGGTGAAGTGATATTTACCCAATCTTATATGCTTCACAATCAATTTACATGAATGTACTATATTTATGAATAGTGTTTATCTTTATATTATCATTTCAAAACCAGAAAACTTAGCTTTTATATCCTCCAGCAGACGTCCAGAGACGTTCTTTCTTCCTCGTACATGAGCAAAGCTGTTTATACTACAGTGGCCATTATGAAATCTATTTTTATATTGGAAAATTTTTTAATAATTTTTCCAACCGCTATTTTAGTTGCCGATATATATCTCACCAACGGGGTCTTCGTTCTCACAGTTTGGTTGATTAATCCCGCCATTTACATAGAAGTCAACATCCCCCACTGGATAGGGTATTCCAAGTTGTCCGGCGTTCGTATGAATCACATCGACGAAAGTCGCATCACCACTATCCAAGCTTCCTTCGGGTCCAACCCCAAGGTAACCATTTCTTGAAGGTTCCAGCCCTGAAACAGAGAAAACACATTTTACTATCTGCACGAGTCTTGTTCAAACAAGCCAGCAAACTGGACGTCAAGGCAAATAAGGTGGCTGCCCGTTTTATAGACATGCTATGGTTCCAGAAGTTTTCTTATAACCAATTTGGAAAAATATTTTTTTAAATAATTTATTTGATTAACAATCAGGTTATATACAATGTATATAAGAAGCTTGTACTGATATCATGAAAAGGTGAAGGTCCAACAATGCCACCTCACTTTCTATAGTAGCATCTCTACAGAAATGTAGTAATTATTCTAGCAGTATAACGAAAATCACTTTTTCAAAATTTTTGGTTGGCTAATGGATATTCATTAATATTGTTATCTTTCCAAGTAAAATGTATTGAAATCTAGTTAATAGTAAAATTCTAAAAGTCTACTCAGTGAAACAAATTACTGGTCAAAATTGGGACAAAGAAAATTATTTTTGTTGGCAGCAGTGAGTCAAACACACTGTTCTAAGTAAAAATACCAGAAGACGATTTAACGTTGTTGATATTTTCCTCCCGACAAACTCACTGCAGTACCAATTTTCAGCATCTATTATTGCCTAAATATTTTTCCTGCTGGGTTTGTGATGTTTTTTCTTTGTATTGTTGATTAAGGATTGCTTCGTGTTTTTTCTGTTTCTATTAACTAGTTTTGCTAAGAGACAGGTAGGCCATATCAGGATCTTGGTCATATTTTACGAAAACTCTATCATAGACAACTCCGGTCGAAAGAGCATTAAAAATCTAATTTAGTGTAATGGACTTCATAAAACGAGTCCTTGAACATCATATACAAAACACAAGAGATTTACTAATGAGAACAAGACTTTCCATTAAAATCATTAAATGGGTCACTGACGCCATATTGTTGAACCAGGTTGTTACTGAATGCTGATTCCAGCAATCAGAATGTTTAGCCAGTTAACTCAAAATAGGGGGATGGCCATAACATGATCGTGGCCATAATATGGGCCCCCAACTAGTATCATTACATAAAAAAAGACCCTACTTATATAGGAGCAAAATTTATTGCTTCCAGTTGTAGATGGATATCATTATTCTTTCTCAGGTGACAGGCTGCCAACTTGGTTGCTTGAAGGAAAGAACTTCTGCGTACATATGAATCGCACATTTATTCTCACGTGAAAGCAAATGGACTGAACTATTTGCCAGTTAAAGTATTTTACTTGGCGTGTGTGACCTAGTTTCAAGGCACTTTCTGTGAATTGGTGTGCCATAGAAGACGTATTATGACACTGAGAATTATTTGTAGCGGTTGTTTGGGAGACACAAAAAATTACTAAGATAAAGAAGTTTAATCTTTTTTGCATCATATATGAAATATTCAGATAACAAAGCCAGATAATGAGAGGGAAATGATTACGGCATACCAATGTAACATGGAAAGAACTGGTTGAAATTAATTACGAAATAGAGATACGTGAGCAACTTTCTGACATGTATACTGTAAATCGTAAAAGAGTAGTGGAAACCCTGCTTTTTACTGATCCAACTGGTTTTAAAACTGTAGATCGCATTGAAGTGTAGCGTAACCACACGGATTTTTGTCAGGTGAATAAACACAACTCAGTTGCGATGCACGTCCTTTGACAAATCTCTTAATGTACCCATTTTTACGTATGGTAGGGGATTTTTTTGTGGATTTAAAAGTGTTTGATGAACTACATGTTCTGAAAAGCGTTGCAGATGAAAAAATTGTGGAATGTAAATATAGTTTTTAATATATTATAAACCGAGAGAAAAAGTAAGAATAAAAATTTGCTTCTGCCAAGCTACGCGTAGGAAATTAGTAACATCTAATAGTGTAACTAATGCAAAACATATGTGAGGACGCTTGTTTACATCCGATAGCTAAAACTTTTCCTGATTGCTGCAATTTGGTAAATACGAACGAATGGATACTATTGAAATTGAAGTTAATAGGCTTTTGGAAAAGGGAGGATAAACATCCAAGCCATACGAGGCGAAATGGACGGAAGTTTGTGGCAGAGAGAAAGTCATTAAATTTCGGGCTTCTGACAGGAGCTGGACCTCACGAAATGTAGAAAGTTTGGTAGAAGTTTCCACTATTTTAGCCTAAGGTGGCACCCAGATCATCTCGGTGCAGTCAACGAAAAGCGAATCGTCTTAGCCGGCACCTCTGATTTCTTCAACCCGAAACAGACTGCTACCAGAGAAACAGCTGCAGTCTTCTAAGGTATCGTTGACATAAAATTAATTAAGTTCACAATCCAGACCAATATGCCATAGAAACCTTGCTTCTTTTGGTTCACCCCACAGGTGACCTGATTTTAAATAGTTTCAGTATGAAAATTATTAATTCTCTAACGTTTTCATGTAAATTAATTTTGTTTTATTGTGAGTTTTACGAGTGTCAATGATAAAATTTTATTATTGTTAAAATAAATACCAACATTGATTTTAAATTCATTTATGTCATCATTATTTGAATCTCCTTCAAAAATATTATTTTCAATAATTAAATATAATAACTTAAATAATGTAAATAAAGTAATTAAACACTTTAATTAAACCGTTACTTCACCTCTATTTATTACAAGTTGTCGCTTAGCAGTGCGTCTGTGATTTGACGTCTCATTTCTTCCTCAGTCTTTACATGCACATTCTTTCTTAAACTTAAGTATAAATCGTGCTATTATACAGTACGAACAGTGATTTATAACTTTTTATTATCAAAGAAGTTGTTTAAGTCTAAGTATTGTTCCGATACATAACGTTCGCACAGAAAAAATAATGAAGTCGTCAGATTATATTGTAAGGAATTTGTTTTCGTATTTGACGCAATCAGAGGTAATTGACTTAACATGCTAAGTTTTTTTTATAATACTGTACATTTCCATCGTTACTAAGCACACGTGTTTCATCATTGAAACATATGTATTTCCACATTATATAAGTCATATTCTTGTGTATGAATGTATATGTTTTAGTGGGTCATTATTTACCTGATATTCTTCCGATGATATTTCCTTCCTTTAGATAACCTGCTGTGAGTCCTGCTATCTGCCCTCCCAAACTGTATCCCACCACATGAACATTCTGTAGATACACATTCTTTTTGTCTTGCAATGATTCTAAGAATCTGGCGATGCATTTAGCAACCAGTGGAGCATTTGGTCTGCTCACGTTAAGACAGCTCAGTGGCGAAAAGTCGACGGCGATAACGTTGAACGGAGACCCACTCTTAATGAATGCTGAAATTACATCTTTTGTAGTGCAAAAGTAACTTTACATATGTCAAAAAATTAATTTATCTCTATACGATAAAGCTAAAACTTATATTTTGTAAGATTTAAGTGCGTTATGCAGAAAATATTTAGAATATAAGAATAGATCAATGTCAATTAGACCTGGAAATCGAACCTGGGACTTCCGGGGGAAGCTTTAACCAACTGAGATAAAGTCCAGGTTGAGTGTCAGATCATATGCCAAATTCCCCCACTCTTGTAAACATAAGTTTCGCTCACCTACATGTTTACCAATCACGATCTTCACAACTAGGAAACCAGTGAATAGCGTACAAATAACGTCAAAGATGCATGGATATAAATTTAAGTATAAAAGAATTAATTTAATTGAAGGTCAACCAAAGGTCATAAAATTAAATTTATAAGTTAATTTAGAAAATATTCTGTCCATAATTATATCGTACAGAGATGAATACGGGGGGGAATTGAATTATTTGAAAGTAGGATATTAATATATTAAAACTGAACTTATAATAAAACAAGAAAACAATTTACTTTAATCTGTGTCCAAATCTCCTTGCCAGGCTTTTCAAAATCGCTTCCCCACTTCTTTAGTTTATATAACCAAGGTGGCATGGATGCATATTCACCAATACCATTTATGGTTAAACTTGGGGAAATACATCACCCGATGACGCCAAATCTCACCAAAATTGCGAAACACCCCAGGCGCAACGTGAAGTCTGGGTTTTATTGCCCCTGGCTCAAATGCCGTCTCCTTTTCTTTTGACTCCACACCGCCAAAAGTTCGAGCAGATGTGTTTGACTGTTATAGTACAATTAAATGGCGTGTGTTCAATAACTTCTTTATCATTTTACTATTATCGTATATGGTTTTGAATACCAAATGGTATCTATCAAATAGTTTATACATGTTTGGAAATTCTGCCAACTATATTTTAAAAAAATAATGGCCAAAAATTTGATCATTAACATGGAATAATTTAATATGAATTAAAACGTTTTGTCACAAAAAACTATATAATTATGTATGCATAGATGAATATAAATAAATAAACCTGCAATTAATTACAATTAGAATTTTATTAAAATTTCGTGTTGCTGGCTAAATGCGGGATAGCAATGCTGACAGATCGCAAAACTTATATTGTTGTAACCGATTTAAATTTCAAAGATTAAAAATTTCACAAGTAAATTACAATAATAATGAGGATTATATTGGATTTAAAATTTGCGTTTATGTTATACATTTAAAGAATTTACATTTGAACTTATGTACAGCATTTTGCACATCTTTTTATAACAAAATTAAAGACTTCAAATATTCAATTTTGCATACTACATTTTGTTTATCAAATTATTTGTAAAATATTTATAATATTAACAAAATTAAATTAAATAGCACCCTAACAGAGTAATTTAAATAACAATATTATTTATTGTGGTGGTATGAGAAACAGTAAATTGTATTTCGTTGTTGTAATCATATTCGGCTATGAATATTTACAATAACTATTCACGTATAGGCCTTAATCAATGGCCACAGTTCCGCGTTTGTTACAAAATAATATCAATAACTAATTATTCAAAACCGCATTCGATATAATATATTTTTAACTCAAATGTAGTGTATACTGGACACATTGAAAGTTTTACTGACATTTAGAAAGAAGCTTTCTTCATTCCCGTTGAGTCTTGGTGCAAGTATTGCCTGGAGTGATTTTGTGTTAAAAAGAATCCTCTAATAAGTCCAAAAATAATCTTTCCAATTTCGAGTTCCAACACGTCAGGCTATAACGGTGGATTATTTAATCAATATAACCAATAATTAATCATGTATTTATCTTAACCTTTCTGAAAACAGTACCTGGTAGAGATGTATCCAATGGAGCATCAGTGTACGAGAGATCAGTCCCGTGAATAAGAAAGTGAACCGTTAAGTCTGGAATTAGGGGGGCTTTCGATAGATTATTTTCGTCTAAAAGCAAACCTTCTTCCCCGGTTGATCTGAAAATGAATATTGTAAGTTAAATATAATGTTTATGAAGAAAAAATCTTGAGCAGTTAGCAATCTGCTGAAACAGAACGTCAAGAAAGAATTTTTTTATGAAGCAAAATTAACAGCCCGTAATAAGGCTGAAGTATTATTAAAAATAATAACGAAGACTAGAACTTTTCCATAAAATAATTTTTTTTGGAACGTTGGCATTGACGTACCACAAAATATGGCCTCACTGATACAAAATACAGTTCTCCTGTAATTCAATAGCGATTGGCATCATACAAATGGCAAATATATTTCTAAAACTAATCATGAAAATGAAAGCATCACTCACTGCGTGAAAAGATAGAAAGTAACATATGGAGACGGGCACTGGAGATCTTCTACCAGTACACAGCTGCGGTTCTGTCCTGACGCGCCGACGACTGGGAGAAAATTATCTCAGTTCAATAAGACGCTAATTTTAATACATATAATAATAATGGTAAACACATCTCTCTAATTGAATTAATTATGGCATTAAAAAATGTATAAGTACGAAACGCACGAATTTTCTTTAAAATAATAAAATAAGAAAATGTGGTGGTATGGGAAGATAATGAAATAGTTTATTTCTCTTAAGGAACACGAGGACTGAAGTTTGAAATTACTGTAAATGAATTGCTACTGAGCTGAAAATTTAAGTGTGTGTTAAGAACATCATGTGTAGCAATGTACAAAATTTTGTAAACTTGGTATATTTTGAAATTTGTTTTCAAAATTTGGGAGTTTTGAAAATGTTTCTTGCGTTACGCACTTAAATAGCCTTTTTACACACATATGTAGGGCCAACCATCGTTATCAATTGTCAGTATTATTATTGAAATTGAATAAAACGATTAAGAGAAAATAATGTTCTACAAAGAGCTTCATACTTTTATTTAAAAATTGGCTCTTTGAAAAAATTTTCTCCTAAGCTACTTGAAGAAATAGCAAAATAATAGTTGTCTTTTAAGGTCTTTAGGTCATCTACAAAATATATTTGTGACGCATAGATGGTGTTGGCACCGAAATCATGAAGCTGAGAAAAACACATTTTTCTGAAAATAAATCTCATAAATTTTTAATTTAAAATCAAACATATTAATTAAAATTGTCCTGCAGCATCTTTTGCATGTTCCTTCTTTTGTGTGGCAGCTTCTTTTTCATATTTAATATATTAATAATTTAATACAAAAATATAGAAAATCAATTATTTTAGATTTTGGCCAGTGTCCCTTAATGCATAAATATCTTAATCAAGTACAATAGGCCTACCATTATATCTTTTACGTAGTTTTTTTACGCCCGCAGTAATATTATGTGGAATAAATAGCATCATTGCCAGTAAAATATTTCCACATTTATGACATGAATATTACAACAGATACACAATAATTAATCAAGTACAAGACCACTATATTCTTTTACGTATCTTTTGTATTTTTCACTTAAATAAATCCCCTTCTCTTTCTCTACACCAAATTCACTGATTATTGTTGTTGGCATTTGTTAAAGTCAGCTTTAGAGAGTTCATTTACTTTTTATAGAGTTTCAAATAATCTCACCCGTCAAAGCAGCAACAAGAAACACATCACCGATCCACATTATTCAGCGATGTATCTCCTTATACTGTTGTTTGTATGTACAGGAGCCTACAAATACACAATCTAATCTCTTTCAGTCCTACATCGTAGTAACTGCCTGATTCCATGTTGTCGCACAAACTCATAATCACAACTTTTTTGTAGATAGTTTTATTGTTTTTTCCATTAGTCCTCATTGAGGAAATAGGACACGTCATGTATTACAAATAATAAATTTAAAGAACAAAATAAGGTACATAATTAAATATAAATAATCTTAAAATAAATTTATAAAATAAAAAGTATATAGTCTAAAGTCATTAAAAACACTACACACACACACAGGAGATCGCAAGCACACACTGAAAAACACCAACACATGCAATGGAGTTTTGACGACTTGGATCTGCGCGACAAGGAAACTTTCCATCCGTAGCAGCTCCAGGCAATACATGAAACAAACAAACAAAAGAGCAGGAAAAAACTGCACAGAAAATTTTACTACAACGCTAACTGTGCGAATGTCAAATTTCAGTTTAATAATCTACAATCTACTTTTTTTAAATTAAATAATAAGAAATAATTAAAAAGTAATCCCCGCTCAAAATTTATCAAGCTATAAATGGGATTTTACATGGAGTCACCCGGAACTGGCTTTAGCACTATCGTTTGTTACAGATTCTAAGTAGAGTAAAAATTATTCTGAAAGAATAGACGCAAGTCATCCTATATTATTGTTGTACGTCGATAATCGTTCCAAAAAATTAAGGATGATAAGTATAGGTTGCGGTAGAAAGTCTTGGGTGCTATCTGTATATTCCGTTAGTAAGATAAATATATGTATTAAGAATCGTTGTAGGGTTACATCAACTTCTCTTCATATTATCCCTTCTCCTAGTACGCATTTCAAACGGCTTCCTATTTCATACAAGAAAACATAAATTTCCTTAAATCCAAAATTCGTTACAATTGTAACAGTATTAATAAAATAACATTCAAACATATTTTAAATGAAATATTTCGTTGCGATTAAAATATATGTAGTAAAAAAGTTTAATCAGTTGTTGTTGTGCTATTCAGTCATTAGACTGGTCTTATGCAATCCTCCACGCTATCATATTAAGCAAGCCTTTTCATTTCCGCTTATCTACCACATACTTAGCGTATTCCATCCTTGATCTTCTGTTCTTACCCAACACACTTCCCTCTAATGCAAATTTTACAAGAAGATTGTGGTCTATTAATCTACCCATTCTCTTGGTCAACGTTCTTCACATTGTCTCTTTCCCTATTGTGTTTAAAACTTCCTAGTTAATGATTTTATCCACCCATCTGATTTTCATCATTCTCCTATAGCACCGCATTTCGAAGGCTTCTATTATTTTCCGCTCTGCAACTCGTACCGTGCACGTTTCGCACTCATATAACGCCATCCAAATATTTTCAAGCAACGATTTCCTAATATTCACACTTATATTACCCGTAAGTAAATTCCTCTTTTTCGCGAAACACTTCCGTGCCTGTGCTATCCTACTCTTTATATCTACTACAGTTCCATCGTCCCTAGTTATTATTACGCAAATATTTATCCTTCATCTTTCTTGTGACTAAAACATACATTTTTAATATTTAAAATTTTTCATGTTTAATGATTAATAGTAATAACGTTGGCCTTGATCACTGGCACAATACGTATTGTTTATATGTAGCATTACGCTTATCAGATTAGTGAGGATGTGGTAGTTGTGTAGAAATGAAATGGCTTGCGTAGAATAGGTTAGCATTGAGGGTTTCGTCGGACCAGCCTAAGGACAGAGTACTACAACAAACTACTACATATATTGAAAGATGAGTTATGTTAACCTCTCTTAAGGTCTTTGTGTCGACCTCCTGTGTTCTAGTGGGTAGCGTTGCTGCCTCACAACACGGAGGTTCCGGGATCGAACCCTGGCATTGGCATGGATGTTGGTGCCGTCATGGTCACGGAAACAGATTAAAACAGCTGGTGAATCGATACTCACTCCAAATTCGGAATGTGTCATGTAATATGACAGTCCGCAGCCGACCAGGTAGGCCAAGGCCATCAATGAAGGAAGAAGAAGAAGAAGGTCTTTGCCAAACACGGGTTGAAGACAATTTGAAGCTCAAGGGGAAATATGAGATCAGCAACGTCTCATTTCATAGGTCGGTCAAGGTTAATTGTCTCCCGTTTGTTGTTAATTGAAATTGAAGTTAATTTTTATGTACAGCATTTGAGTAATAATTTTTTATAATAGAGTTCAATAATGATTAATAAACGTTTTAAAAGTTGTTACTAATAGCTACTGGGATGAAGTGAATCATTCTTTGTACATGGAAATCATTCGTGATTATTACAGGGAATCAATACAATTTACTGGAATTTGAGAAAAAATATTATAACTGCAAACTGGTAATATCACAGACTTTAAGGACTAGTTAAATTTTCTAATTATTAATGATTTCGCTGATTTTTAACGATATTAACAGTACGTAGTTTCCTATCAGTCCCCTTATCGAATGTAATATTCGTGTTGCCTTCCTGGTTACAGTGTTTCCTTCCTAATGAATTAAACTTTCCCTCTTTACTACCAATAAATTATTCCGTAGTACAAAATTTTAATGCATGACTTTGAATTTCAAGGAATCGTAAATGATGGCGCCTACGTGTCGTGAGTTGTGCGTTGGGCCCCTCTAATGTTTTCTAAGAAATGGCACAGTGTCTTCGCTTCTCTGTTTTGCATTCTTTTATGGCGTTCGATTTTGTTTGTAAGCGAAGCAGCAGAGCACGAAGACATTTAACCATGGTGTTCCATTTGCTTTATTCTCCACGCACAATGAACATAGGTCACGATATCGAACAAGCGGCACTGTAACTTTCTACCCTATTTTATGGTAGGCGGAAGCCATAAATTGAAATTTATGACAGCATCGAACACGCGTTTGTTGTGTCTGCGCTGCATTGATACATATATCACTTTGTGATTTCCAGCAGTAAACAGTTCCGCAAATGTACTTGTATGGCAGTAGCGCGCGTTCGTACAAAAGCCCCATCAGTCATGCCAACTGTCTGGTTCACATATCAAAACAAGAAGCATTCGCCTCAATTTATGTGTGTGGGAAAGTCAGGAGCACGGGACATAGCGATGCTTACACACTGAGTTACATCGCAACGAAGAGGATGCCTGCTTTATCGTCACTCAACTTGCAGAGGGGGCAAAATTTATTTACGGTCGCGAATATTTCCGAAATACACATCGCCGACCAAACAGACAATGTATTTGACTCGTTGGCTGTCCTTCACTGCTCTAAAATGTTTGATGGATTCAGAATTCAAGCAACAACAATTTCAGTTTTTTATATAAATGCGAAATGGAGTTACCTTTATATTAAAATAATAACACCTCTACAAAAGATCGTGAATTGTATAAGTCCGACTGTATTCTTTAAATGGATACTACACTAAAGCGTTGTAAAAGGGGGGTGTTAATTATTTAAATATGAACAAAATTTAATTGCAATTTTGTAAATAAATATATATATATATATGAGTCGTCGGCTAGCCGATTACTGGAAATGTCTTCCCAACTTTCTGATGAAGGGGGCGGTGCCTCCGAAAATTTAAAGAACTCCAAACCTTACAAGGTGTCTGCTATCTGTGAATCTCACTCTTCATGACTCGTCTTCACCAATCGTCATTAATTTTTGTCGACCGGGAGACCCGCAAGTTCGGAGGAACTAGTAGGTCTTGGGAAACTTTCAAAGGTCATCGTCCCCTGGTGAATAAACATCTACAATCTCTGTACTTAGTTTTCAGGCACCGATCTTCGCGACAGGCTGGAACCTCTCTAATCCTGGACTTCCCGCATATTCTCTGTCTGTGTACTAACATTCTCATTCAATTTTCTGCATTTAATTCGTCCGGAAATACGAATTAGTGGGAAGTGTGTGGCGTAACAGCAGGATAGGGAGGCAAATGATGGATTACCCTTAGCAGGGTATGGAGGATGTGAGATTTGGTAGCATGAAGTGTTGTAGTCTAAGGATTGACAACTTCACCAACAACAAACAAACAAAATTGACATCAAGTTGATTCATGAATGAGTTTAATTAACTTCAAATATATATAATTGACACCAAGTTGATTCATGAATGAGTTTAATTAACTTCTAATACATATATATATATAATTAATTCCCTTTAACTACATCCACAAATTGTTGAAAATATATGGGCTATATCGTTCTACTATATTTTAAAAAAGTACATTTTAATTTAATCAAACTTTTAGTGAAATTTAGTGTTAGGATAATATTTAATTCGCATAATAATGATATTAGTAAAGAATTTTAATTAGCAAATTTGGATAAATTAAATATTTTCTATAAAATTGAGTGTTTGGATTGCAAGCGTAATTTTTAAACAAAATTGTAGTAAATTTTCAAATATAAAACAATATTCGATAAACAATCGGCTTTAATAAAACATTCATGCCTGATCAATAGGTGCGGAAACAGATACCCAGGATTTAAATTTTGTTCATTCCATTTTACTACGATTTTTAATTCTTGTGTTACACATCCCTTACAAGAATGAAGTTTTGTTAAGTTTATTTTGGTTCTGGAAGTTGTTGGTAGAAGTGAAAAGTTTTTCTGTTAAACAGTTTATACTGCTTCAAATCAATGCAAGTATAATGAGAAGTACTAAATTAATTTATTTCTTTTATCGTATTAATTTATTAATTTTTCGATACATTGGAAGAGGTTTCTGAATATTGAGAGGGAACATGTTGTAGTATATGAAAATAATAATTTGAATAATTTATGACTTTTGACCGTGATACATTTTTTTAATAAGACAAGTCATAATTTTTATGAGTTAAGTTGGTATGTTAGGCTGACACCAGACGCAGTTACGTTTGATATTATTCATTCATTAGTCGTGACTGTCATGATGGGAAAAGAGAAAATATAAAGCAAAAAATGCCGCTAGGGGTCAATATTTAGCGGTCGGGACTTCATCAGTGTACTCGATTCTTTATCCCTCAACCTAGATAAGACTAAGTTAGTTCAGTTTAGTGCTGATGCTAGGAATAGACCCGTAGACAACTTCTCAGCTAATGCACCTTTCCTCGGCCTTCGGATTGACGATAAATTAAAGTGGAATGACCATATAGATCTGCTTGCTGGAAAACTAAGTTAAGCTTGTTATTCTCTGAGAGCACTAATGCATCACGTTGACAAAAATTACGTCAAAATGGTTTACTTCGCCTATTTTCATTCAATTATGAGCTATGGCATCTCTAATTGGGGAAACTGCTCCAGGAGTATGGAAATATTTAAGTTGCAAAAGCGTGCAATTAGAATACTTTCTAGCACGAATTCTAGATCGAGTTGCAAACATTTCTTCAAAAGTTTGCAAATACTTACTTTACCAAGCTTATATATTAATGAAATATTAAAGTTTGTAAAGCGGAACACTAATTTGTTTCAAACAGATGGCGAGTTTCATGAATACGCGACCAGAAATCGTTCAGCTCTAAGGTCGGACAAGCATCGCCTTGCTCTACACCAGAAAAGTATTCACAATACCGGGATAATTTTATACAACAGCCTTCCGCCAGAGGTTAAAAATAGTACCTACAAAAGCTTCGTGAAGCAGAGTAAAACTATTCTTTTAAATGGCGCGTTTTACTCAGTACAGGATTTTCTTAATCATCCTTCTAGTATTTAATATCAAGGTTCCTGCAAAAAAGTGTTGAATGAGCTGCCTTGTAAAATAGCACATCGTCACTTATCTTTAAAATTTCTATCAGTTTTTTCTGCTCTTTTGTTTGTTTGTTTCATGTATTCCCTGGAGCTACGACAGAGGGAAGGACAGTTTCCTGGTCGCAGAGCTCCAAGTAGTTAAAACTCCATTGCGTGTTCCCACAGTGTGTACTTGTTTGTGTTTCTCAGTGTGTGGTGACATCGTGTGTCCGTGTTGTGTTTATATTGACTTTTGTCTATATACATTTTCTTTTATTGATTTATTTTAAGATTATTTGTCTTTAATTATGTACTTTATTTTGTTCATTTTTAATTTTTAATGTATGACGTATCCTATTTCCTCAATCGAGGACTAATGGAAACAACAATAAATCTAAATCTTATCAAGTTTTATCTCCTTTTAGAAACACTGGAAATATTTTTATTTATAGTTTTGATTATTGTTCTCAGTCTTGTTCATGACTGCGTGTCACTGACGCTCAGTACGGTTTATCGACGCTGGACGTGGGAGATCAGCTGGCGAAAGGCGGCAGGTTACATTGTGAAAGTCACGGCGCCCTTTCGTGGATCGTGCGAACCTAAGTACGTCACGCCGAGCGCTCACATAGTGAGTGTTTTGTTAGAGGCACGATAACAGATAAAATCGGACAACGTCGCTACAAACAGCTGTCAGGTGGCGACGAGATGGATGGAGGCCAGCGGGAGGAACATTAGCACCGCGATCAATCAGGCGGCGAGCACGCGAGTTACGCATCAATCACCCCACGAGAGGGAGAAGAAGAATGCTCGCTCCAACACTATGGCCTGCTCTACAAAGGGTCGTTCGTTACCTTTCTAGGGCAGTGGGCGAGACGTCACGAGATATTCATCTCAACTTTGCAAACTGCGATCATCATAAAATCTGATAATTATGCAACCAAACAATTGAAATGATTTAGTCTGATTGTAGGTTCCTAGTATCCTGGGGAATCGATATCCTTAATTATATCGTTTGGCAGCTATCATAACTTTTCAAAGTTTGTGAACATTAAAAATGATGTACCAGTGGACGACCAACCAAACAAAGAGTACCATACCAGGAACTCAAAGTTGCGACGCCTAGGATTATGATTATTTAGTATGTGTATTTAATTCTAAATAACAGCAATTATATTTAATTTTATTAACAGTATTTGTGTCGCCTGGGATTTATTATCGGTTAAGATTTTAAATAACATTATATTTCATTTTAATAGCAAGGTTCTCAAATGTTTATCCTTTATGAGTTATATAATTACTTGAATATGATATTTATAATTAGCCTTTATGTTTAATACAACAAATGACAGAGAATGAAATAAATCTGTCGGCATTGCAAAAAACAAATAGAATATCAATTAGGGCGTGATGGTAATACCTAGTAGCAGAGACATACAATGCGTTGAATATTCGTTGAATATTGGCGACTGTAACCCTCGGAAAATTTTTCTGTTGGCTGCATGACGTTTTCCATTCTTGTTGAGCGGCTTTTTTTTTGTCGATAGCTGAATTTCCTTGTTGATCAGCAACGCACCATCGTCCTCGTAGGATTTTGGACATCTTACAGTCACCTCATTACAGTATGTAGAGACTGCAGTTTACTTCACTCGCGATATAGTTGAACTGCTTCGACGAATAAATATTCAACTGAATAATTGTTGGAGAAACACTTTTCCGGAACTAACTCTTCTTGAATAACAAGTCAAACTAAAGAAATTGGTAAGAAAGAGTAACTGAAGAATGCCGTATAGAGTCATACTAAAGAATTCCCCGCAAAGACAAATTTGAGCATTTCCTGTAAAGTCAAACTTAAAAATGCTCTTTTTCTCTATCTCCAGCCCAGAGGTAAACTATTTTCATTCCCTACTCATCTACAATTTTACCAGGTTGCCAAATCTATTTGCCAGTTATATTGCGATTTGCCCTTCCCAGTCCACAAAGTGTCTCTCTTGGAAGGTAACTTGCCCTGTGGACTTCCCGGAATTTTTATCCTCCCTGCTCAATACACTACGTCAAATGATATTTTGTTTTTCTGCAGTATTTGTCTATTGTTACCAGTGCAGCTCCCTACCTACTTCTAGTTAGAGTATTTCCCAATGTTTCCTTTGTCCGTCTTCTATCTTTTATGAGTTCTACTAAATTTAAATAAATTTTGGATAATTTATACGATTTAGCATGTAATAGCACGCGCGCGTATCACACTGCTGAATCGCTACTAAAGCATGCAACATTAGACTGAGAACCAAGTTTTAAATGGTACTTAGCACGACTTCAATTTAGTTTCTATATTTCTCAGCAGTCTAGTAATGTTAATTTTAAAAAAATTTAAATTTAAAAGTTTTTCTAAGCTGTTCACAATATTTACAACACGCCAGAACTTCAATATAATGTACACAAAATTTAACTATTCACTGAACAAACACAGTTGGTTTGTACGATTTGTGCAGTATTGATTCTAAAAAAGCTAAGTGCCCGGACTTCTCCTCGTATAGGAATGAATTTTGTTATTAACTCGTCATTTAACAGGCATAGACTAATAACATATTGATGGATAACCTATGCCGATTTAGGTTTACGCTAATATTAACAGGGATGATGAACGATTTGAATAATAATGATAAACACTTACTCAGAATATTTGAACGCAAGGTACTGAGAAGTATATTAGGACCTGTATGTAAGAATGGAGAATTAGAACCAACTGAGAACTAGAGCAGCTCATGAATAACGAGGACATTTTTAGATATATCAAGAGCAGACAGTTGGCCTGTATGGGACACGTACTTAGGATGGATGAAAGCAGAACACCTAGATGGATTATGGAATGGAAGCCAGTCGGGAGGAGGAAAAGGGGGAGACCCCGGAAAAGATGGGTAGATGACATTGAGAAGGATATACAAACCATGAAAGTAAGAGGGTGGCGGAGATTGACACAGGAGAGGGCGGAATGGAAGAAAATTGTTAATAAGGCCAAAACTCACATTGGGTTATAGTGCCAATAAAAGAAGAAGATGACGGACGATACTTTTCTCTTGGGGCATTAAATAAGCGCAGTAAAAGAAGAGAGTCTAAAAGGTTCTGGAGCTTAAACAGTTTAAATTATCCCTGGTATTATAATAGACCTTAAGGTACTTAATAATAACCTCGGTACCTTGAGGAAGTGAACAATACAGCCCACTATGTAAACATGAATATTACCAGTAATTGCAGGAGGTGAATGTTTTATTAAATGTAAATTCTACCTTAAGTTCATAATACAAATATTTAAGATTATTATGGCTAATATATTAAAATATTGTGACTACTTTAACACAGAGAAAAGTTTTTCGCAACTGTATTATTTTAATTTAAATGATTGTGAGCAGAAATTAACATTGCAAGAACGCTAACCTTCAACACCTTTAACAAATAGATACATATAAAGTTTCTTTTTGTTAACATGCTACATGAGGGTGATGCTGAAACAGGCAACTCCTCTTTAATAGCATAGGAAGGAGATTGGAAATGGGGGACGTGGAAGGTGGAGCAAGAAGGACAAGGGTCTACTAGTGCTCCCTGTGTTTCACCTCTAGAAATGCAGGGAAAGTCCTAGAAAACCTGCATCAGGTAGGTCGGGCTATTGGGTTCTATTCTCACGCCCTTCCGAATGACTGAAGACGAGTTTACTGTGGGGTTGCAGCATTATCTTCTCCGTGTCTCCACATGTTTTAGGAGTCAGTTGGCGGACTGACCCCCAATGGAATTAGCGGACAACTCTTACCCTATGCCCAAGGTCTTCGACCACAGTACATACACCTCCCAAAATAGGTGACGGTGCCTGCGCAGGTGAGAACTTTGAAACAAACCACTGCTGTATGTTATTATCATTTATAGAAATATTTAACTTACCCATTGCAAGAGAAGTATTAAATATGTCCTTCGAAGAACTTCAGTCACCATAAAATAATATACATACACACAGTAATGTAACGTAATTGTTATTATGGAAAACTGGTTAGCAGTTTACTCTGGATAATTTTTTTTCCAGTAAAGCAAATCACGGAAAAATTTTATGAATATAACATTCATATACATCAGTTGTTTGTAGATTTTCAACAGGCATAAAGCAGCATTAACCGAGAAAAAAAAGCTGTATGAAACCATGCAAGATCTGAAGATACCATCAAATATCATAATATTAGTAAAGATGATCTTGAAAAATACAAAATGCAAAGTGAAGACTGGCGGATAACTTATAAAGAGCATTTCCAGTTAACCAGGAACTGAGGCAAGGAGGCGCAATTTCCACAATTATTTTCAGTGAAGCACTAGAGAAGGTTATGAGGAATGTAGAAGGTAACAAACCAGGAGGTACGATATTCAATCGTTTGAGTCATAATCTTGCGTACTCTGATGACATCGATTTGATCCCCCGATGATAGCAGTATTTGGAATATAATTTAATGAGGTTAGAAAAGACAGCTGAGGAAATCGGACTTAAAAGAAACCAATCAAAAACTACATATATATTCTCATCGCAGACGAAGAAAAGGGAGGAATTCAATATAATACAGTTAAATGGTCATAAGTCTGTTATATCTAGTAGTATTTCGGTTTATAGCGTTCTACGTCGCCTTCCGATTCCGAATCGCCATTTTTCTCTATTTTTCCATAACTCTTCATGTAATTCTCTCTTGCATTTCCTTGTCGATTCCATCCCTCCAGCTCCTTCTTGGCCTTCCTCTTTCTTCTGCGTCCTTGCGGTGTCCATGTCAGGATCTGTTTTGGTAATCTATCATTTGGTATAGCTAATAGCTTAAAATAATTGGGAACTATAATCAAAGAAGTTAACAATATAAAGGAGGAAATACTGAGGAAAATATATGGTCCGGTAAATGAAAATGGGCAATGGAAGATTACAAATAATGAAGAATTAAAAATACTTTATAACATTTCAGATATAGTGGCTAATATTAACAGCAGAAGATTGAGATCGTTGGGACAATTTAGAAAGAATGCCTGAAGGAAGAGCAGTTGGGGAAGATTATACAGGAGGAGGAAGATGACTGAAGGACTGATGACTGATGACTGACCTAAGGAAAATGAGAGTATAAGGAGATGGAGCAGGGAAGAATGGGCAAACGTTGTGCCAAGGCCCTTCAAGGGCTGTAGAACCAAGGAGTAGTAGTAGTAATGTGGTTTATTTGACTAAGCTAATGCCACGCGTTTCCGTGGTTTTTCCCCCCAGCGCTTCACGAAGAGCGTTAATCAAGGCTATTATAAATAGTGATTGTTATAACCACTATACTGAACATCACTTGAGATCATACAAAAATATAACGACGGTTAGAACCAAAACTCTAAAAGTAATTTGATACGCCGCAGAAGACAAATCTTCATCATAAATTTAAAATACTGAGACGATTATTATAAGTGAACTGACAATGCCAAATAAAATAAAAGATATAGTGCTCAAGATCCCAAGTATTTTATACAATTTAACATGAGTCATTACTTCAATAACAAATACGCCTATAGTAGAAACGCGGAGAAGTTGATTCTTATGGAAGAGGTTCTCTTTCTGCACGAGAAAACGTATGGCGCACAGTTATAAATTGCTTATTTCTTCGGAGAGCAAATAATATTTCCTCTTTTACACTTTAACATGGAAAGCAGTTATGTTCACGAAATTATTGTCTTTCAATTTTAGGGCAGATAGGTTTATCTATTTCTAAACCAAAGTTGTCGTCCTTCACGATTGTGTAGGTAAAATTGGATGGATGGTCGTTCTGAAAAAGGAGGACGTTAGTTGAAAGCTCGATGCACGCGATATTTCCACTAAACAACCCATTATACAGTTTCATTCCCTGAAATAAATTACTTTACGTTAGAAACATGACCTGAGGTGTATGAAACGTTATATGACGTCGAAAATAATGATATCTTATTACTTCGCTTTTAAAGTTCCTGTTTCATCCAATTATAAGGCAATTTCATAATGCTTGATTCTAATCTCTAAGCCCTCAGGTATCTGAAAGAATTTATTGAGTCGAGAATTAGTTGCTTTTCGAGGAATTAAAACGATATGGTCTTGTCATTTCGTATGATGCTAAATGTAACAGATCGGTCGTGTCCGCCCAACTGTTCCTCGATATTCGAAGTTAATAACTTTAAGGACGCCAGGTATTTTTTTGTCAAATAAAAAGATTAAATTTAGAGTTTTAATTAATGTTCTGAGCACGAAATATATACATCAATAGGGCGTGGTCACTCATTCCTCTTTACTTTACGAAACCCGACATTCTTCAACCATAACCCACTGACGACTCCACTTCCACTCGTTCGTCGTCCTTCACGCTTTCAATCTTCGTAGCCTCACAAATGTTGGATGTTCTGAGCCCCACGTCGGCTCGCCAAATCCGGACATAGCATCATAAAATTAAAAAAATAAATAAAGAAAAATTTTTTTGCATTACAAACTTTACAGTGCGATTAATACGGGAGATACTATTTATTTTAGTGCAATATTAATATACTAAGAATGAATTTGTATAATAAAAAAGAAAACAATTTATTTTAATCTAAACAAATTTACATAAATATTACAATGTTATCATTTTCAAACTTTAACCCGGCAATTCTTTCTTAATTAACACTACATATATATTTATATAAAAATGATACAAATAAATTTCTAAAAACTAACAATTCTCGTTCTCTAAACTCAGAGTCGTATGATACGGGCCTTCTCATAGAGCAAAATGTTTCATATTCCGATCTGACAGTGTAGGAAAGCAGCAAAAAGTTACTGGGGTAATCACCGTGTCGACATAATGGACCTTACATCGTCTTTCTCGTTGCAATTTCATTTTATTTGGGCAATACTCTATCAAAAACAGAGCCGCCGCTGCTATTCTTCCTAGTTCAGGACAATTTCCATTTTATCCTCGTCTCCTTGGACTGCCTGCCCAATAATGTTGATCATCTGCTCGCCTCCACAACCTGCCTCTAATCTCATCTTATCATCCCTCTCGTCTGCACAATCTCCCTTGCCTAATTCCAATCATCTGTCTCGAAATCTCTCTCGAAACTCTCTCTGCAAGCCTTTTTAATACATCTTCCCCACTTCTTTAGTTCATATCTCAAAGGTGGCAGGGGTGGACATTAACCGATCACATTTATGGGAGTAACAATTTGCCCCTCTTCTCCAAGGTTTTTGGGGAAAAAAGCACCACCCTATGCCGCCAAATCTCACCATAGTTAGGAAATAACCAAGGCGCGCCGTGATGTCTGGGTTTTATTACCCCTCGCTCAAATACCGTCTCCTTTCTTTTGACTCCGCACCGCCACAGTCCAAGCAGATGTGTTTGACCGTTACACTAGATTTAAATCTTAAGTGATTTGGCGTTCCAGAACGAGCACATATCCTTCAAGTCGTTTTAAAAATGTATGTAATAAGTCACAGGAAATTATCATCGTTTCTAATAATAACCACCCATCAGTAAAAGAAAAATTAATGGTTATTTTGAGGCATAATTAGGTGTAGTGTTGAAAATCGCTATCGTTATTGCCCAGTATACAATCCCGTAATCTCACAACAAAATTATATTATTTGATACCACCGTTCGTTCCATCAGTGCTTTGGGTACATATAAACTGTTTTTTTAAAAAATATAAAAATCTAGAGTGAAAAATGTCCAATTAATTGTATCAACTGAGACAAGACCTTATCGAATTTCTTATATAAGCCATACATCATATACGTTTTTATGTGAGCGATAATTTAAACCAGTCATTTGAGATTGAGATTGTTACGGAAATTTTTATTACAAAACATAAAGCCTAATAGAGTTACATAAAACTTCAGCTTTGGCACTGGGTTGAAGTTACAAGTAATGCATATTTTAGTATGCAAATCAAGTTTAATATTTACAATTATTGGACGTCGGATGTCTTAAACTGCGAAAGTGTTTGTCAGAGGGATAACGGACGTGAAGCATTGAGCGATCAGGTCAGGTCTGGAAAATGGAGGACGCTGTTGAGATAGTTAAAGTGAAATATCGCCAACGGTCACTCGAAACTCAAGCGTTCAATAGAAGGCTGTCGTTATGCCATGATATATAGAGATATAGGCCAGCACGGAGGAATCCATAAATCTCGTCGCATTCCGACGTTCTCTGAGTCACTGGGGTAATTGCGCAGACGAGGGGGAGAGAGAGTAAAGCCAATTTATCGGCGCCATGCATCAGTATTTTGTTTCGGCCTTTAACTGGAATATTCACCCCTCCTTCTTCGGCAGTCACCTCGACCGAAATCCGATAACGAGGAGTTTGCGAGGATAATATTATATGCGCGATATATGAGATCCAATCCATCTTGCAGACGTAAACTGCCAATAAATTGCGCGAGCTTTCAAAATTATGGCCAACTTTTCCGAGTCATATAATTTCGCCCCACACCCCGAGGCTCGCCCCAGTACGTCTTGGCCGCAGAGGGGTCTTATTCACTAGGATTAATGGAGAAATGTTCAACTTTATAGGCGGGCCGTGTCTATAGATTTTTCACGACCTCGCTTCCAGCGAGTGAATAATTGCTTGGTGTGAAAGAGAGGAAAAAACTGAAGGGCATAAATTGAAGTAAGTTAAGGGGGAAAAGAAAGATGGAGTAGAATTCAAGTCTTTAAGTTTATACAAAGATTCTTAAAGTCCATTTACAGAACACAATTTCAAGGAAACACAATAAATATCCGAACCGTAATTTCACTAACTTTATAACCAAATATTTTATGACAGCTATATAACGTAAACAAATATTCTGTATCCCATAAAAATGCTTCTGAAACTGTAAAGAATACAATACCATTTGCGATCAAAAGCATTCTTCGCGTCTGTGTAGTTAAAATTTTATAAATAAATAATGAAAACATGCCTTTAAAAATTACAATTTGATTAATCGAGTTACATGTTTCGGTCCTAATGTAGGATTAGTTCAGGCTAGTCAGGAACATTAATTGTATAACGACCTTAAATGTGATGTAATGGGCAATAAAAACTCCTTTACGTTCACTGTTTTGCAAGTTATTATATTTTAAAAGAGGTAGTTTTCAGCAGTTATACTGCCACATTCATCCTAATAATATACAAAACAATCAATATATAGTTTATACATCAATTATTAAAAAGCTTCATACAATATCAGATCTAAAAATTCTTAAAAATGATATAAACATTTTTACATATCTTGTACTTATACACTATTTTATAATATCCTTATTTTCCGTACAAAGTACGTTGTTTATAAATAAAATATTTGTGTTTTTCTACACGTTGTCCGTTACAAACTGGCGGGAAACCTCAGTATAAGCGAGGTTATACGATCAGTTGACCGATAGTGTATGATTAACATCGATTACTATATATATATATATATATATATATATATATATATATATATGGGTAGTAGCATAAAGACTTGTATATATTTAATTAACGTTTAATATTCAGTATTATTGTAATTTATTGATGGTTTCAATGTAATAGCTTCCTATTTCACTTCCTTCATTTCTGAAATTAATTATTTGATCTCTAAGAATATTAATAATGATGGAACGATGATATTCAAGTGGCAGCTGACGTTCATGGGGAAGTTAGCCATGAAGACATCTAAACCGTCTTCAAGTTATGGAAATAACCAGTTTTAAAGCATGTCTAGATACTTAAGTCGTGTCACAGTTTTCTCCAAGATTCATAAAGGCCTACAAACATTGTTCTCAGAGGTAGCACAAATGACGTTAGCCTTCGGTAAATCTCTTTGGTGTTGAATAATTGTCGTACAATTTCATTTCCCCAAATTCTTACCGGAAAGATGAAAAGTGGTTTCATTGGAAAGTAATTAATCGTTCAAAAATTACCTCTTCCATATCCACCAGCAATGCTAATGCAAAATTCGTACCGAAATAGTAAAAAATATTTACTCAGACTTAGATGGTACCAAATCAAAGACAAGATACATTGTCATATGGACAGGGGTAATAAAAGTCAGAAATTTAGGCGCTAGCGAGGTTTGGCCCACGGCCTCTGGAATGTGACGAACGAGGCTGGAAAGGAGCTTGGTTTATAGAAAAAAACGTTAGTGGAGAGGGACAAACGATTCCTACCAGAGAGGAGGGATAATAAATTTGATTGGTGAATATCCAACCCCGCTACTGACGGAATGTTAACTAAGGAAGTGGAGGATAATTATTAAGAACCCCCGCAGAAACGGATTTAGGGGCAGATGATCAGATTATATTACAGAGAGATGGAGGAGACGAGGCGTTGGAGGAAAGAGAAGAAGTAATGATTAAGGTTGTGGAGGGTATGATCTGAGGTTAAGATTGGAAATAGTACTCACCACGGACAATTGCAGCGGTAGTGAAGCGTGATCCAGACCGGAGTCAAAGGCTGCGGCACTGGAAGGTGCCACTGCCAGGTGTTTCATATTTCCGCTCTATGAGAAGGCCCATATAATGCGTCCCTTAGTGTAGAGATCTTGAATTTAGATTAAAGAAAATTTATCTGTGTCATTATTTTGTAAATATAGATAAATAGTGTTTAAATAAAAAGTTAGCTGTTGAAAATGTTAAAATGGGCAAATTGTACAATTTATTTGAAGTTATTAAGTATAAAATAATTATTTTTGTGATTATAAGTGGAATTTCATTCTTAATATATTAATACTTCATCATTAAAATAAATATCCCCTATTCATTTCAGTTCCTTTTGTTGTGGTCGTAATGATTTCAATGCTTGCAAAAACTGCAGTTTGTATGACTTCACATGCAGACCATGTTTCAGAACTCGCCATGCCGTTGATTGATGAATGTTACGTTCCTTGCTTGCTCGTGTTGTCGACTGCCAAGGGCTATTTTTTTAAATTGTACGAATACGCTCGACATCTTCATTCGATGTGCGTGGACGTCCCGTGCATTTCCGTTTGCAGCTGCAACCAACTTAACAATGAATTTTCGATACTACTGGTAAATCTGTTTAAGATGAGGCAGTTGTTTATTAAACTACCGCCGAAACGCACGTTTCACTTCAACAGTAAACTGTAATGTTGGTAATCGCAGCACACATTATTATTGTCCGTGTGGTGTCGCCGCCATTTTCTATGATCAAGTAACAGTGCCATGGTGATCTTGAGTGGTACCTGTACCAATACTATTCAAATTTTGATCTTTTCTCTATCCAGAAACGTTGGAATTATATTGATATCTTTAGTAGTTTGTCAGAAATGAATGAAACCTACTCCTTCCTTTTGATAACTCTGTACATAACTTAAATTTTTGTAGTTTTGAAACTATTATATTACAATGATTCATTTAGATTTCTCTACAAACTATAAACTGGGTGTTCGTCGATTTCCGATAAAATAATACTTACATATAACTAATATTTTATTTGTTATGATACTTTTTGTTTTTCACGAACGTCGTCGTCGCTGCCACCACTCGCACACAGGCAGAGGACATATCATGTAAGTTCTATATGTCTCTAGTATACGACCTTTTTTGGATGACGAAACTCAAAACTGAATCTTGTTTTATACTGCAACGTATAAAACATTTTTCGTAATTATAAACTAATTGAAAAGTATTATTATCTAAAGTTTATTATATAGTTATTAAGGCTAAAAAGTATTTTATTTAACTAATGATACTTTTTCGCGAGTTTCAAATCGGATAAGTGATTGAGTTACAGAAAATTCCATCTGGGGCATGGTGATTTATAAATCATTTTGCAATAATATTGACTAATTAAAATTATAATTACTTAAATCAAATGTTAAACTTTATCATTATTCCGCGCTAAACAGTAGTTTAATTCTTTCGTTTTGCAGATTACGTGAGGGGATAATATATTCATTTGCAAGTTCTTCATGCCTTTAGGATAGAATATTTTTTGTCTGAGAGGGGGGAAGGAAGGCACCTAAATCTTTAAAAGATCGACAGAAAACATCTCTGCGCAGAGCACTACAAGGTATCAAAATTTCATGGCAATAGTATGCAGCTTAGGCTATCATAAGGCTCAAACAATGTCTTGGAGCAGATGATTGAAGTACGACTTTTTTAGCCTGAAAGAGGGAGGGAAGCAACCGAAATCTTATAACGATCGAATCCTACTTTGGGTTTATTAGGATTAAACACAAATAAATTTCACAACAATCGGATCAATGGTTTACTAACGCCTAAAGAAAAACATATATGTGCAGTATATAGCCTCAGAAACGGACCGTTTACTTTCCCTTTTATTTACGTAGACACCCCTTTTTATATTTTATCATCACTGATGTTCATCATGGAATATTCTCTGTGCGAGGGATGTTTCAGTGTCGAGAGAAATAGGGAAAATGTGGGAATTGCATCTACAAGAAGAATTGGTATATGATTTGGAAAGTCCCAATCCATTAACTACTGTATTTGAAAAGATCTATTAAACATAATAATTTCGTTCGTGCTGTGATTGTGGATATTACCAAAAGTAAATTTCAAAATTCCTTAAGTAAATGATATGGGCAAGCGTTTTTAACCGCTTAAATGAACACGCAAATAACGTTCAGCTAAATGAACAAGGAAACCAGTGGAAAGGGCTGTAGAAACTTAATTAAATATTTACGTCATAAATGTTTAATAGGAGACTGAAAAGTTTATGAGCATTTATCTAATGAGATCCTGACGACAAAATAATTAACATTTTCCATGTCGTCGATACAAGAGCTTCAATTCATATTTAACGTAAATCAATTTTCATTCCTAGAATCTCTTTATTGGTCCCAATGAACCATATCTACCACTAATAATTAATTTATAACGTATTCTCTGAAGCCAATAACTGACACTACAACTATATTATACGCAAACATTTGATGTTAATCTCCAAGATTTACTTTGTTTCACCCAACATATTAATGGATTACTCAAATTAAATTCTGAGTCCCGTCAACAAAGTACGTAATGAAATGATTGTTTCCAATCGTTGGTATACTCTTATCGATATTTTTCTCATTCATGAACCTAATGAATTGTCCATAGTTATTTCAAATGTGTTTATTTCAATGTCGTGAGTAAATATTCCTTACTAATATTACGAATCCAATATTTTTGCATCTTAACGGCGTTATAGGTCGAAGGCAGACTGTTGCGCGTTAGGGCGACTTTTCCTTCTCGCTATCTATGTACTTGCCAGTGAATAATACGGATATTTCAAAACTGACCCTGTTATCAGTGTGTTATGATTAAGGAATTACATTTCAAATTTCAAGTATAGAAAAAATCATAATTGATTCGCCTTGATGCAAGCCACAATATTTTGTAATAAGCCGATATTTTTGTCGGAGGTGATTGTTAGGACAGAGGATGACGACGTGTTTAATTATTCAATGCTCCCATTTTTGCTGACGAACAAAGGGTATCGTTTGATGCAACACTGGGGGTGGGGTTGGTAAATATATATATATATGAGAAGCAGGAGTCACGGACAGTAAAGAGATGACGAGAAATAGGTTCTTGACGAATAAGCGTTGGAAGTTATAGAAGAGAGGCACTGAATGTTTGCAGCAGACAGTTGCTGCCATCCAGCCAGTGAGAAGCAACTATTTGGGACGCCATGGTGTGTTGTGATACCTATATAGTAAGATGAAGATCCAAGAAATATGAAATAAACTATGTGAAGAAACATAGAGATGAGTAATATAGTTTCAGTATGACAAATGGTTAATGAACTGACGAGTTAATACTTGGGAAAATTTTTATGAATGACGTATGTATTCTCGGATATAAATAAAATTCGATAAACACAAACGGTTGAAATTTACTGGAGTCGAATGCTTCTAATAAACTGTATTTAATTCAATGAGAAAGAAAGGTTTTTCTAATCAAAATTACATTCACTTTTTGAGTTTGTCATATACCAAAAATAGTCGGTGCGCAGAACAGCAATTTCATACAACAAAGTACATTTTTCGATAAGTAATCTTGTTTAGCTTTTTGGCAAATGAAGAGTATATACGAGAATCTCAAATTCAATTTAAGGAAATCAGCTGCAGAATTGCATCAAACCATTGTGGAGGTGACTGCTTCATCGGAAAAAAAGTGGAGAGGTCAATTTAGTAGATTCAAAGACGGCAATTTTGACCCGATCAACAAGAAGATAGAAAATCGGTCCATGAAGGTTGAGTACCAATAATTTCAGGTTCATTTGGATGAGGACGATGTCTAATCGCAAAATAATGCTTGATGAGCAATTGAATGTTTCTCAACCAGACACTTTTTTGGCTCCATTTTAATCCGTATGACCCTGTATATGCTAAATATAGCTTACTAGGCGAAAAATTCTCTGAAAGAAAAAAAAACCCTTACTGCTGGTTACCCCTAACGCATGCGTCCAGTGTAGGCATCCTGTTCATTATATTGGTACATATTAATGAATATATATGCAGGATAGTGGGGGATTTTCACTGCCCTAAAAAAACCTTCAGTTAATTTGAATAAAATCTAGTTGTTGTCTGGTTTATATTTTCGATTATTTATTTTTGAAATTCATATTGTTTCAAGGCTAATATAAATGATTGGTAAATTTCCTCACATCCCAAAATATTTTAATGTTCCAGTTTTCGGTAGTCCTGGAAAGTGTCATGCCAAAAGTCACATTCCCATACAATGTGATAAGGTGTATCATCTTCCTGTTTGCAGAAAGAACATGTAGAAGATTCTATTAAATTTAACTGTTTTAATTTATAATTGTATGGTCCGTGTCCAGAGAAAAATCAACTACTTCTTTTGTTGGAGTTATAAAGTTGTGAGTAATCGTGATTAAACCGTGTGTATAAATTTCTTTGACCACAGGCATTTTTCAATTTTGTCTCATCTGGTTTGACATTCTTTCATCAGCCAATCTTTATATGTATCTTTGGATTCTACAGATTTGTAATTTGGTGGACTATGTTTAGGTTATTACGCCCGCTGGCGCGCAGTCAAGTCTATTGGAGGAATGTGCAGTAATGATCTGTATAGTGTCAACTGGAGTCGTTTTGTATGCACAGCGAATTAATATTTTTCTTTCCGCGACTAATTAAGTTCTTTTCACATACCCCGCACCTACGTGCCATGCGACAGTTACCTTCGCTTACAGACTTGGATTTATATTGAATATAGCTTACAATTATTTTATTGAAATTGAATTACAAGTTTCAAAATTTTCAGGAAACTTCAAAACACGTTCCTTAAAATGAAAAATAGTTTCTAATGTTGGAGGCTTTTCCGGTGTATAAAAACGTTACTTTTAATTAAAGTTTATTTCGTTAAAGCCATAGAAAGAATTCTGTTAAATGGTACTATTGAAAACTTTTCTTAATATTTTGTAAATTCAACAATATGTATTACTAAAATAAAAAACTAAAAGAAAGTTTCCTTACTTTTACAAATTTAAAAATTAGCATTAACCAAAAATAATATTATTATTTGAAAACTTAGGTAGGAAATATGTCGGTCATTCACTGTTTCTTCCTTTTCAGAAAATAACACATGAAACAAACTCTGAAACAAATCTTCTATATCAGTACTCAGCACCAAATAATTATTGCAAAATAGAACCTCGCATGATGAAACGTTAAACATACACCAACTGTTGCAGATAATATTTAGAATGCAATGCCAAGTCTCGCTTCTGGAATGAGTGGGTGCTAATATTTTTCCGTTAACGATCTCAGACTCGGTGTGATTGTTATATAGTATAACCTGTTACGATTTGTTATCAAGCAGATCAGGTTTCGAACGAATTATGGAGACGGAAATTGTCTCAGAGAGCAAGCGTATAATTATGAGCAATAGCACTACTTCATTACAAAATCTAACTGCAGGGAATTAGTACCAATATTCTCGAATTAAGAATAATAATAGCCCACGGCTCTGTTTGGATGTAAGCAAGGTCTAGCCTGCACTAAACTCTGTACAGATAATAGTCATAACTCTGAAATGCATTTCACCAATTCTTAATAAGCCTATAATCACCATTTTTCTTGTGATTAAGAAAATATTTAACTTCCGTTCATTTCCTGTATCAAACACTTTGCATACATTAACTGGAACAAATTATGGTTTATTTGGTTATTGAAACTCTGTACTTTATCATTCTAATTGCGCGTAATATATATAATAATTATATAATTAACTACTCAATTTAGTAATCACCCAAACGAGTTTTCCCTACTTCTGGGAAACCTAACTCTCTGATACTATTGCCATATCACAGATGGGTGTAGGTCTATGTGTGTAAAGCTTGCGGAATCAAAAATAATGTGACTTATTCATATAAACCTACAGCTCCGCTAATCTTCCAATCGCCAATCACCGTGTCGTCTCTTTGAATTACCTTTCCTCCTTACCTAGATTTGATTTCACTCTATACCACTCTTATTTCATGCATTTCTTATTAAGTCTGAATTAAATCCTCTCCTCGGATCTGTATGCAAATTTTTGTTTCCTGTTTAAGATGCGCATATTTCGACTATTTAAAGTAGCATAAGATATGCCACATCACATTTACTTATTATGTTTTCTCGTGCGTCTCTTCCTTCGCGGTTCTCCTGGTAATACAGTTAGAACTCGTAGACACTCAGATATTGATTATTGCTTATTGCGCTTGTATCGAACAGAGGAAGGAAACGGAAACTTCGGAGGGGAGAAAGTTTTGATTACAGTAGAGGACGGTTTGAAATTTGATTCTTCCCAAGCCGGCAGTTTCTTTTTGTGAAGAGTCGCTCTTTATAGCGAGTGTTTTATAACCGTTGAGTGTCCATTATGGCTCGCCGTTGATTTCCCCTGGTGCCAGGCTCCTAGAAGGTCATGTGCTTGCTGTTAACAGTGCGAACTGAGTCCAAACTGTTTATATCCATTGTAGAGCTGTGATCGGTTTGGCGATGAGACCCCAGAGTGTCTTTCATACTCTTTATAGTAATGCACTTATTGGATGCTTATTCGCCCTTCGCCTTTCTATGTCCTCTTACTCCTCCAACAGCTGCTAATTCTATTGATGGTGTGTTGTATCCTTTTTGCCAGGTCATTCAGATGCGATAGAAGGCGATATTGCTTGGCAGTAACCAGCAAGTGACAAACAGAAGCAAGAGAGGACGTTATACCCTCGTTTGTCTCGAAATACACCGGTTAGAAAAAAAAATTCTTCGATATCACAATGGTCTTGTAACATTAAAACGTCTGGGTATATGCAATAAATAAATAGTAGCATTATTTTATAATTATCAAGTAATTGTTAGTTTATTTATACACGCAAGCAAATATTTTATCGACAATGCTTGTTAAAATAATTAAAAACCAACAATTACTCGGTTCGATAAAACTAATGAAGAAGAAAAACCGTTATATTTTCATAATGTAAAATAACTCTATTTTATAGTGCATATGTCTTTAAATACATCTGATTAAATAATAAAATTGATTAAATAATAAAATAATGACTATCTTGGATGTTGATTAACAGGATCACCGCAACTACCGCTAATTTCTATGGTCCATTTTGGCTAAGCGTCGCCGCCTCATTTGGTCGAAACCAGAACGGTCTACAGACTCCAATTCGTGGTAGAGAAGAGTTTCATATGATGACAGTTTTGCCTTATCTGATGGAATTTCATTATGGCGAGGAAGCCACAGTAAATGAAAATCATGAAGATTTTATTACTGAACACCAACTAATGATGTTAGTGATGGTGGCTGCTGCTCTTGCTGCTTTCCTGGGCCTATCAACATTGAACTTACATCTAACAAGGATATGGCTCTTTCTTGTTCAGGTTGGTAGTAAATGATGATGGAGCTGGGTGCATTCACGTATATAAAGAACGAAAACTTCAAGAATTGGAAGCAGAGGGCTTACTTAGTGTACTGTCTCCAGAACGTAGTAGAGTAGTCAGCAGCACTGGAGGAAAGAGGCGTTTGCGCCGTCCTATATCATGTATAAGTGTTAAGAAGTTTACATCATGCAAACAGTCATAGAATTTTAACAAAAATATAATTTTTATAAATAAATTGTTATTGTATGTTGAATTTCTGGTTCGTGCTCAGATGGACCGTACGATGAGCGACCCGAGTAATCTCATGCTCATAGCAACTTAGTAGGGATCATCATTAATTCTCCCCGTTCCAATTTTCTTTCGCTTCACATATCCCATTCTACTGGTCTTGACGTGACCGTGTGCTCAAATGAAAATCGTGCTACCACAACGAAGATATGAACCACTTAAATGGTAACTTCTTCTACACTATTTTACCCTCCGTCTCCTTGCTCTCCGTCTGACTGACCATAAAACTATTTCAACGACGTCTGCGTTCGAGGTGTTTCCCCTTCCCAATTCACAGTCATGTGGCCATTTTGGCCAATCCATGGCATCAAATTTCTGTTGCTTTGTCTAGCAAACTGCCTCCCGCAGAATGTTTCTCACAGAAACAGGATTCGCGCGCTTTTAAAATACCGTTCCTTTCTGCCCGTGTCTAGCTGACCCCCAAAAATTCGCATTAATGTATTTCAAACCTGAATTAATTTACTAAATTCATTTCCATTAAATACGCAATCTAGAGGTCGTTACTCATTTATATAATCACATTCTCTTCAAATATGGAGAAGAATAAATTCTTTCTCCTTTTATTCCTGCATTAAAAACAACTGTCCCTCATTGACCATAAATCTTCATGAGCCAATCTTCTGCACTTGAACTGTGAACTCATCAATGACCACTAATGCCCATTGATCCTTTATTTGTCAAACATGGTAACAGGAAATATGCATCCCGGTGCTTAATGCCTAACTTTCTCAAAATCTGAAACTAGGATATCGATTTTTGCAATATTATTTGGGTGAAATTAGAACGATATGCGTTTTGACATAATTATTCATTACTCTTTAGAGTTTCAATTAAATTAAATGCTATATAACACCTTTTAAATGTTTCTTCCATAATTTTTTTAACTGTATGGATTACACACAGTGACCTTTATTGAAGCGTATTTTTTTTCAATTTTATACAATATGCGTTTTGAATTTATTGTGTAGTTTTAAGAAATATTTCGTAAAATCATAAAATTCTCAATATATTACTGATAGATAAATTTTACCAGATTCTACGTAGTTTACGTAAAGCCGGTCTGTGAATAATTTTAAAGTGCCGTTTCATTAAGATAATTTTTTAAATTCCTGAAGAAAATATTATTTTATACAATAAACTTTAAATTATAATGAAATAAAAATTTTAATTGTGTAAACTATATATTATAGTTAGAATGTTATAGATTTGGGTAAAAATCTTCTGAAATTAACTGACAATTTTTAACTCTTTACAAGGGTTTAATAAATAATTTCATATAAATATATTAATATAACAGCTCCTTCAACAACTACAAAATATACATTAATTTGGTGGATGTCTGCGCAACTGGAGGTTATATGAAATAAACCTCTGAACAGCAAGAAGCTTAACATATACTTTTGGGTTGTAAGTATAATGAGAAGGGACACGTGAAGGACGTTAACCGACATGGAATCAAGAAAAAAAATAGACATTGCTTCAAATTATTATTTCTAGCTAAATTGTAATTACAGTGGCCATCATTACGGAACGAGCGCATTAGCGTAATGGAATAATTACTACCATTTCATTCGTATCATCTGAAGAATTGCGTGCACTTAGTCTTTTTAACAGTAACACAAAGTCATTTAAAAATTATTCCTGTTCTATTCAATAATAAGTAAGCACATGGAATCCCTCCAAGTCAGTTTTACGAAGTAAAATACACGCACCAAAACGTGTTCCTATTTTATAACGATTATATAAAAAACAAAATTAACACTCAAAAGTATGAAATTATGCTAGTAAATATTAGCAATATGTAAATTGATTTGTGTCATACTCGAGATTTTTAATATTTGATACTCCACAATTTATGGAGGCCCCAGGGAATAGGAAAAGCGCGTATGAATGTGTAATTAAAATTACCGGGTAATATTCACAGCATTTTGTCAGGAAATTGTGACGGCTGCATCAAATATTTGCATACAATGTGCGAGTTTGTCGTCCCTCTACATCCCTTTCTCACCTTCTTTCCCTAAAATTTTGTGTTATACTCTCTCTCTCTGTGTATGTATATACATACATGTAATAAAAAATATTTAGTTTTTACCGTAAGCTCGGTCCTATGAAAACTGTTCCCACTCAGTTATTGGAGTATTTGATACGATTAAATTTTCTGAAACGAGGATATCGATTTGTGCAATATTATTTGGGTGAAATTACAATGATATGCGTGCTGACAAAATTTATTCCTGATTTTTACATTAAAATTTATAATTCTTTAGAGTTTCATTTCAATTAAATGCTATTATATCACCTTTTAAAAGTTTCTTCCATAATTTTTTTAATTGTGTTGATTATATATAGATTTATATTCAACGTCCCATGTTTGTAAATCATGAGTAAAGGAAATTACAATGGATGAGTTGTTAAATTATTGAAATCCAAAACTGGTTTCTATCTATACTGCTCAGCTTAGTATATTCCGCAATGATGCGATGTGTATACGGTGTACGTTAAAGGTTCAAAATAGTGGATTTTAGATTCTAAGCATAACGAGAACTTGCTGTTTCAGGATTTTTACATGTTTGAGAGAAATGAACTATTACGGGATTTGTAATTTGGCCTACCGTACTTATCGAGGAATTATGTGGGTCAGGATATTCGCATATTGAGAATTTCTTTTTAGAATTAATATATATTTTGGTATAACATCGTCGAGAAAGTACACGTGTGTGAAATGTGTGCATTTCTTAAAGATTTATCATGGTGACGCATAAGGTGAAAATTGTATCACTCTTTCAAATTATTCAATCGAGCTAATCTTAAATAATGAATAACTATTTTATTGTTTATATTTGAAGCAAATATTTCTTTTTTATTAATGCTTAAACATACTTAATAACATTTTAATTATTCAAAAATTTTCCAACCGTAATGATTTAGAAACATAACAGGCTAACTGGACAGTATTATTGACATTAACATGTTAATCTCAATTGTTGGGGTGTTCGAAAGACCAAGTTCGTCTTGCTGCAACAAAGAGACATTTTTATTGGTAGAGTAGTTCGATGTCTGTGATGAAAGGTGATTGCTGATTGAATCAAATGTGAGTTTCTTATAGCTTCCATGCAGGGAGAACTTCTGAGGACACTTGTCCGCAGGACATTAATTAGTGAGCGTTACTGTAAAATTTTATTTGCTAACTAACGGACGGACCGTTACAATTGGTGTTCAGAGCTAATTCAATGGTCCTAATTCATGTTCTCATCATCAATAGAAATGAAGAGTTTGAAGTTGCTTTCCCCATATTACGGAGGTTTGAGTATCATCCTGGTTTTGTCTGTATGAGGAAAAGTTTTAGAAGGATTCTCAGACATTAATCGAGCCTTGACGAGTGAGGCTACGAGGTTCCGTAAGTCAAGACAACGCATTTAAGTTATCACAATCTTCACAGCTATTATGTTTTCTAAGTTTTATTTTCACTAATGAAAAATACACCGCATCAAACCCTTTAGATTGTTAATTGCTCCTAACATCAAAATTTAAACTATTTCAAAGTGATATATCATTACACGATTATGATTAGTTTCGTGTTGCCATTAATCTCAGAGTATATATATTTTGTATATTTCAGGAAGAAAATTTACGATACGTTTTAACATTTTTTATTAAGTTTTTTGTATTTCAATACACATATTTAATTTTAAATAATTTTTGACCATAAATACTCAACCTTTAAAGTAAGCACTCTTAAATTTCATGATTCCTTTAAACGAATGGAAAGGCAGCCCTGAATCCAATTAACAACATGTGAACAGATAACTTCATCGTCAATATTATTACATAATTCAGTTGTGTTTTACCAACATATAAATGGCGGGAATGCTAAAAGGAATAATTGCCAGAGCATGCAATTTATAATGTCAGAATTGGAAAAATAAAACTAGACCTGGTAGAGACTCGAACACAGTAAAGATTTTTCCATTCTGAACTTCTAAACTCAGTTTCGTGGAAATTGGAAGAGCTCCAATTGGAAGCAATTTTTGTCTTTGAATAGGCAATTTTTCACACATTATCCAACCTTTCGTAAATTATATAATGAAAATATTAAGAAATAAAGAAATGAGAAATTTAAAAGTATCAGTCAGGAAAGGGATGAAGCAGACGAATTCAGATTCCATATCTGCTGTTTACAAATCCAAAATATTAAAAGTCATTCTGATTTCAATCTGTTAATGGAGCACAGTGGGTAAAATAGTAAAACACAGAGTAATGCAGGTATTTTCAATTAAAGCGCGGACATATAAGAGTAGAATAATAAGGTTATATTCTCCTTACATAAATATGACCAGGAAAAATCGGGAACAGTAAAAACTTAATGATAAAATGCAGGAGCTATCCAAAGGACTCAGGATCAACTCGGCTTGACCTGACCCTTTAAAGCAATAGACGGCGTTTGTGCGACAGCGTGCTGCGACAATAACAGTGATAAATTTTCTTGTGGGTGGGGCGGAAGAGGGCGACTGATGAAGCCAGTTATAGGCGGCAACGGCGTAATCTATCAGCGAGTTATTGGGCGTGACGCTGGCTGGCGGGCGACAGGAAAAGATAGATTAGTGCGCGTGTTTTTGCTTCCCCTACGCGCGATAAATAAATCACCATTCATCGGTGATGTGACACTCGGGGTGTCTGTCGCCGCGATTAATAGGCCAAGTAGTGGTCGCCAGCAGCCGCCTCTTCTCCATCTTGACTTAGCGGCGTTGTGCCGCGTCTAGTAATTCGTCATCATTGAGTGGCTGCCTAATGTTCGACGTCGTTTCAATTCAAGGGCAGATTTCTGGATATGTTTTAAAAAACAAATAAATATCTGATGGGATGGGACTGCATACGGTTAAACGAAGAATATTGTTGTAACTTGTAAATTAACACGTAGATTGAAATTAGTATTACTGATTTAAAAGTCAACAAAATATTATCAGGGAATAGAAGACCGAGGTATAGAGATATAGCTGTAGAATACAAAATATTTAGCAATAATCTCCTCCTGATATATAAATCTACGAATTAATCAAACAAAAACAACGACAGTTTGTAGTATTTAATAATGAAGTCCTTGAAACCGAAAAATTATACTTAATTTAATTGGGAAATTCAGTAAATTTTTGTATGAATTGAAAGAAGCACCACATATAATGTTATCGTACTAACGGAGAGGAATGACGTCATGTTCAATGCAGTTTGAAGTAATGTAGTAATATCAAAATGTTACATGAAACGGTAATCGACTAAGTTATGATATCACATAATCATTTCAAAGGAGACTGCGTCAGTCAATTCAACAACGATGCATTAGATAAATGAAGAATTTGTTGTCCTGGAAAGTTACTCAGTTTTTGAAATCAAGATAATTCTTTTTCTACATTTTGTCTCTTTTGACCTCACTTTTGGGAAAGCTCACAAACGATGTTCGTTAAAAATCCGTTTAAATATATCAACATAATTTAACGTCAACGATTTTAAGAGTCACACTTTGCCATTGTTTTTTATAGGAACACAGAAAAAAAGGACAAACACAACGTTAGCTATTTTTTCACGTTTTTCCTTCAATTTTCAAAAAAAACTTTTTTTAAACACATTTGATACTTGGTCCTTAGCGACTTTTTTCCATTTACGGAAACCTTTCTTACTTGGATTTCTTAGTAAGACAATTCAAACACACGCACAACATTCAAACCCTTGCCAATAATCGAACCCAGGACATCTGTGTTGCGAGGCACTGACGAGGCAGGACAACAGTGGCCGACTGCAAATGCTCCCCTTATTGGATTTTTCGTAATTATTAGTTCACCATAAATAATCCAGTTGAAATACAGTTTCACGCGTCATGAAGACGAATATTGCAGTTATAGGAAACGATGGTTTTCCATAAGATGTTTATACAAGTCGGACGTGTGAATCTGCACTCAGATGCGAGAATTATAACATCAACATCTCTAGCTCAGTCAAACACAATGTCGCGGCTCGGAGTAGTTTGAAAATATTTATAATCATTTGTATATATTTATGACGTCAGAATCGTAAACAGGAAGAACACAACAATGAGGTGCAAAGCTGCGAGAAAATTAATTCATTGATGTGTATCTAAGGCGTGGCAATTGAACTAGAAAAGCTTCTAACAAGTATATTGATTGTAAACGATGATTAATAATACACCTAATGCATACTCCGGTCCTAAAAGAAATACTGCAGAACGTTTATACAATACCTAATGAAGCCCTTGAATTTCAGCATGTATAGTGGAGGCTAACAAACTAAAATCACATGTGCTATTGCATGCACAAAGGCAAATTGTTAATACCATGAAATAAAAACAAAATGTAGTTTAATAGCATTAGCACATAGTTTGCTCAAGGTTTAAAATAACTACGTTTTCCAAAGAGTGTATAATAGGAAAATCTAGTTATTTGTTACCAAAATTGCTATTTTTGTAACTTGTTTTTAAAGTAATAATTTGAAGATGGTAAAAAGTGTACATAAACGTCGTTGTTATTACAAACTAATTTTATTCAACAGTCTATTTTTGTTTGTAGAGTATACCTAATTACTAAATTAAAGGTGTCATTTTAGTTAATCATCAAATTGCAAGCCAGTTATCAAGGGACGGTCTTATACATTATTGAAGTCTGGTCTCACATCATCCTTTGGAATAGTCCTTTGAAGGGTTAAGAAGCCATTGACCAGCAATGTCACAAATGTGTCGGATGGAATAATCTTAGGTCTCAATATTTTGACACGTCTCACAATAAGTATAATGGCCTGGTACGTGGCTTTTAGTGATTATCGGGTAGACGTATGAACCCCCGTATGTCCAAACTAGAAAATGTAAGAATGTTTCCTATTGGCAAAAAATTTGAATCGGGAAGAGGAAATCACAGGTTTTGATGTTGGTTGGAAATATTGAGAGAAGTAGTTGATGACTTGTCGGGAAGATGGAGGGATGAGGACTTAGCTGTTGAGGAGTCGTGGAGAAGGAAGAAAGTTATTTGATGTAATTAGCGGCGTATAGATGGAGAAGTGGTGGAAGTTTAGACTTGCTTAAGAGTTGTAGAGAGGTAATTGAGCGGGCAAGTTGAGCTAGTTGGAGGAATGATTGAGAAGGATGATTTGTTGAGACATTTGGAGGTGTTCAACTAGCGGTAACAGACCGTCGGATTCCAGAAGCTGCCTTTTCAAGGGTTACAAAGTTTCCGGCCAGATCTACCTACAAGGGCCGTTGTCGGTAAATCCATTAATGTCGTCTACTGCAAGTCACAGTAGCAATTCCTACCTTTAAGTAGTGTTTAGAACAAAGAGCAAGGTAATTAAACCCACCATTCCCTGAGAGACCGAATGAATATATTGCGCAAAATTATGCTTCCGGGGTTTTCTTGAGTTTAAAGGAAAGTTCTATTTATAAAAATTGATTTTTTTATAAAGGAAATTGAAAGGGAGAATGTGAAAGGTAGCCAATGGTTGACCAGAGCCCCCGGGCTATAGTTTAAAGATTCTACCCGGTGTTTCACCTAAAAAATACAGGAAAAGTCCTAAAAGCCATGCATCAGGTAGGTCGGGTTTCTGGGTACTAACGCCCTACCGAATGACGGCAGAGGAGTTTGGTGTGGGGTTGCTGCATTCCCTTCTCCGTGTCTCCACTAGCTTTAGAAGACAGTTGGCCGAAAGGTTCAATGGAATTAGCAAAGAACTCATACCGTATTCCCAACCTCTTCAAGCCTAATACATACACCTACTAAAATAGATGAAAGTGCCTCGGCATGTGGGAACATTAAAAAAATAAATAGATAAACTACGAAGCATCCCCGCATGTAAGCGTCGCAATCAATATGGAGGGAAAAAACTGCGAGAAAATCTGCCACAGGCTGTCCTTGGAGGTGAGTCCGTGCTTAGGGTTAAAAAGAAGCTGTATTTTTGTGCTGGGCTTGAAGTCGACTCGGGTAGTTTTGTTTGATAAAGCAGCGGTGTACTGAGCAAGTTTACGGGTTCCATTATCCTTCCTTTATTAATTATATTTGTATCAAATTTAATTATGGCAATATTGAGTTGGGGAATATAATAAATCAATCCTGATAATTATATACTTCTGCTCTAAAAAACAAAATATATATATTCTTTGTAGAAATTTACACTTTTATGTCATATATTATGATAAGTTAAGTATTATATTTAGTATATATAGTCTTGAACATCAGAAATATTTTAATTTTGTTGGAATGAGTAAGTATAACCGCCTCAGAAACGAAGGAATGCATCCCGCTTAACTAAACGATGAAGCGGAAAGCGGATACGTAGGGGTCCCTAATTTTCTCAAGCTCTACAATATTTGATTAAATATATATGCTGGCTTATTGGCCCTTTTTTATTCATCAAACGATTAAGCTTATATTATTTAATGTCTGGTACAAAAATAAAATTTCACTTCATTTCCACATCATTTGTATTGCATAAGACGAAATTCCTAGTAGGAAATAATTTAAGTACTACTTATAAAAAGAAACTGATATAATTTACTTAGGTATTTGAGTCATAGCTACACAATGTGAAATTTTAAAAAAATAGTTTGACGGAAGACTGGGATAATTAAATTCGTTTTTATTGTATTTATTTATAAATTGGAAAGTAATATATTGTATATTACACTGCTTAACATGGCTCGTCTCTCCCCAGTCCTAACGTTTGTATTTACTATAGATTTTTATCGTGTATCAAAATATTTATCCAACATTTCCTCATCACCCACAGCTATTTAAATTTGAATTTCTTAAAATCAACAAGTTACACTTTAAGAATATTGACCCCACGAAGAAAATATTCGTTTGAGATTAATTTAGTAGACACAATTCAATGTACACATAGTACATTTAAAAGTCATTTTGTGTTTTAAAAACCCTAATATAAAAACAATTAGCGTTTTTATGCTTATTCTTTCCAAATTCATATGTTATTTTTGAATACGATTCACTAAGATTTGATCATTTATCTAGATGAATATTGCTTATTGCCAAAGTCTCCTTCGCAGGGAAAATGTAAATATATTAATAATTAATGTTTTGCTAAACATTAGGCTGATTCATAACTTTGGGTAACATATCACAATATAATCTTTGCCACAATCAGTCATGTAAACTTTAAATTCCTTTAAATAAATTTTCATTATTTGCTAATTTGTTAATGAGCTTCTATAAAATTCTACTAATATCCTTTTTTAACATATATTTTGCGTTTAATACAGAGAACGTGACATATTATCCTGGTTCCATTGCATAAAAGAACAAAAAAGTATGTAATTGAATGTTCATTCAGGGAATCGGAGACAATTGAGTGGTAAACTGTTAAAATTCGTATAACATATTCTTTCAAATATGGCATTACATCAAAGAAAATTTTTTTCTATTATTCATTTGAAATGGTTCGATATTATAGTCTAATGTGACAACGAAGGTAAACCTTAGTAAACTATAAATTAAAGATATCAGTTAAAATATAAATAAAATATATCGTATCGATGAGTGAAATTTGATATAATGGGATGAATAAATTTCAGTGTTTCAAAATAATTATTGAAACTAGACTCTAATAATATTATTTAAAATCACGCCACCCAAACTACTCAACAACGAATGAACCTGTTTTGAGCGCACGGAACGCAAGAATAATCTTATTCTCACATGCGTGATGAGTGAAAATGAATGACCGTGTGACGCGTATATTATAACAGGATAACTCAGAAATTATAAAAAAAATGTTGCAAAAAATTGTAGTGTATAAACTTTTTCGCTGTCCTCTCGGTTTAGTCGTTGTAATTCCAGAAATAAAGTGGGAAATAAATACAGGGATTATTAGAGAAGACAGGAGACCTTAGTAAACAAAATTGAGGTAATGTTAATTTATAGCATAGAATAATTAGTTAACAGAGTTAAAAAAGTGCTTCAAAAATATTAAATTTATTATGAATGTTATCTAATTTTTATGTTTTTGTATATCGTCACGAAACATTTTTGTTTTATCAGTATTAATATACACAAAGTAATTAATAATTAAATTATTTTATTGAAAGTGGAGCTATCGGTCAATATTGATATATACAAACTTATTGAATTACAATCCTTTACTTGATTATACACATAATAATTCAGTTTACCTAAACAAATTGGGTAAAAAAAATAATTTTTCATAAGATGTAATGATATTAAATATTTAGAACGAAATTTTTGAATAGTTCAATAATACCAAGTTTTGGAATATTCACGTAATATCAATAATTGATCAATTATTGAAACAATGCGCCACTTCATATAGTAGGTTTATTGACAATTTGAGAATCTCAGCAGTCTCAATTTAATGAAATCAAGACTGGAAGGCAGAAAACAATGACAAACATTATTCAGTATTTTAAAAATTAGAAACTGTTATATTTTATTTAGTAGTATAATATATATTTTATAATTACTATTATTAATAACCAATCATACACTATTGATCCCATATAGAAGCAGAACTTCAAGAATGGGGAAAGAGTCACATAAGTTATGATAGTTTACCTACTTCAACTTGAAGTTACCATTTAAATTCATATGGTTATTTTTCATTTATGATAAGATATGCTAAAGTTCTGCAGAGAAGACAAGACAAACTATTCGTGTCTGATACATAATATTGATAAATACTGCCAATATCTATATATCTAGAGCCCTTTATCAGTGTGTCAGTATGTCACAGCCACAGGCATCCAAACTAATAATCCGAATTTGACCAAATTTGGCACATGTGTTCCTCAAAGCCCAAATGTGCCCATGATTTTTGAATGATTAAGTATACTGAAGTTATATTTATGAAAAAAGTGAAAATGTCAACAAACCTCAGTTTTTCAGCCTCTAGTAAAGTCAGTACTCAACTTGAAGAAACGAGTAAGGGCATAATCTCTTTGTCTCACCGAGACCTATCAGTAGGTATCTTCATTTCCAAGATGGGTGAACTGCCCCACCTCTTCCCCGAGCTACAAAACAATAAAAAACTCCAACTACCCCTGTAGTTCGAAAACTGTGCAATTTAGCATAATTTTTGTAATATTACCAATTCTTCTCACACCATCGAAAAGCGGCCAAAATGACAATTCCTTGTTAAAAGCTACCATTTTAACGATTTCTCGACATTTACACAACCTAGGATTAAAAATAGGACTGGACAACAGAAATAGATTTAGGCTGTTGGAAAACACATAAAACAAGTGTTTACACGCCTCTCTACCTAAAAGTGATCCCTCTGAAGTTGAATTATGTATGTAGAGTATACTAAAGTACTGTAATAAACTTATCTTTAATGCCATTCCTGCTTTATTACTTACGTTAACCCCTAGCAACGCCGGGAACCTCAGCTTGTCTTATACTTAACAATGAATTATGTCTATAATAAGTTCTATACTAAGATACACTTGACTCAACAAATTCTTCGCCAGTAGGAGTGGTTAAGTAAAATGTTAGTTAGTTCATGTTTGAACTTGTTTGTATTAATTTTTAATAGTTTAATGGAAGCTGGAAATGCTTATAGCATTCCTGTCATCATATCTGAATGTTCCGTTGACATAGTGGTGGACTGATGACTTCTTGCAGCCCGGGGTTGCAGGTAGACTTAAAGGCTACAATTCTTGTGAGCTCGTCTCCAACGTCGTGTGCTGACTGGACAGGAAATAATCACCCAAAGCGCATGGAATGCGGGGAATGATTGTATAAGTATTCGGCCGAAAACGGCTCTCTCAATATAAGAAACTCAATATCTTTAACTGAATGAATGCTAGCAGAAAAATAAATCTGTCTCTCTGAAAAATAACTGAGGCTGAATGAATATCTTCCCAAGTCGTACTCCGACTCTGCACTTTGAAATTTCATCCCCGTCCATGTTGTAGGCGTGATATTTTTTCATCTTCTTTATGGTAACGAAAAAATTAGGCATAATTTTTCGACCTCTGTCAGCCAAATTTTGGAGTCGCCACTCGGCGGAATATCTCCTCGCTTAAGGTCGGCGTAACGTATTGTCAAGAACCCTTATTTTTATAAGGGACATATATATATTTTTTTCAGACTTCGAGACATGCAGGGTGAATTACCTGCTTTTTTCATCTGCTGTCTTCGTTGTGATGCCGGACAGACAGCTGGGCATCCAGGTCAGGTTTCTCATTTTTCGGGTTGACAAGATATATGCATAGTTATATCTAAGTACTGATGTAACGAGTGTTTATTTTATAAGTTGATAATAAATAATGGATACCCATTTTCAGTCTTCGTTTATTGATATATGTGATATAATTCAATGTCAGTCATATATTTCTCTCAGGAGCTTTCTGCGTAAACATTGAAACTAAATAGATCGTAAGCCAGAGGGCTGGCAGTGTGACGAATTAAGATAATATGTTTTAAATGTAATAACGTATGAGATAAACCCTCATATGAATATAGCTTACTGAGCCGAAAGCTCCTGAGAGAAGTATATGTTTAATATCAGCATAGTGGTTACTTTCTTGTCATCCGATGTTGTCGAAAGTTCTGGACGATTCAGCCCTGCCCAATGGGGTAATACGCAAGCCTTCATGTTTCCCTTCTGGTCGATAAGATGACTTGAAATTCGTAATTTAAATAATAAACCGCGTTCTTACATGGTCCCGACCTGTTCTGTATTGAATCTAACTTCTGTTGCAGTATTATATGCACATAAAAATATACATTAATTATATTTTATACAACAACTGTATTCAATTTTGATGTGATACGCAATCGCGTACCACAATAGTATTAATATTATCCTTACAATTTTATTTATTGTCTTCAAATATACCTAAAAACTTGTCCATTCAATTCCGTTTTTTTCACCATTAAAAAAATTACATTGAAATAAAATATCATTTGGACTTTGAGATATAAAAATAAATCTGACATAAATGTAAAGTTGGAACATGCCGGTTTATTTTTATTAGAGAAATAATCTCACTTACTTCATTTGGACTGAAGCTCCAAGCTGGTTATCAAGAAAATAGAATTTTAGATATTTTTATGTAAATGTATAAGTTCCAGTATAATTCAAGCTCAAGTCATTCCGCAGCTACTTTTGAATGTATTGTTTGCTTTAGTCCGCAGTGGGAAGTATAATACAGCCTTGGTGGCAGCTTGTGTACTCCGCATTATATAGAACAGGCCCGGCCCGTCTTTATTCGATCGGCAATTTACGGGTAGACAGCTTTTCAGCAGCTAATAACTAAAAACTGCATGAGGTTCGGGGAGCGGTTGACGCGTTAGCAAACACGCGCATGACTCCTGACTGCTGTTCATAAAACACTTGTGCCGGCCGTTATATCCGCACCGACCGTCGCTCGTAAATTCACGCGCCAAATGCCGCGCCCACAGAAATTGGATGGAGCAATTTTTCACGGGGTTTGCCCGCCCGACAGACAGGGCCCCCTGACGACCATATGACTCCAGCTGAAATATGGACGCAGCGTGGAGATAAATGACACGGCCATGCAGCGACAAGTAGCAAGACGACAGCAACCAGATCCGAGGAAGGATTGCAGAATCCTCTCCGCGAAGATTCGGCATGACAACTCTCCCACTGCGAATCGATATGTCACTGCTGTCCTCACGGAGCGTGCGAGGGATCTGTCACCAATTATGTGATCCCGTCACCTTCGTCTCAAGCCCTAAGAAGGAAGCATTGCCTTACATCAACTTCAAATTATTTTACATGTTAAAATTATTGCCTTTGTGTCCTACCTTTCTTAATAAATATAAAGGGTGGAGGGCGCTGCTGCTTCACTTTTTAAACAGGGTCTTGAGGAAAAGCACGAGAAAAACCAAGATTTCTGTCTACAAAACGCTGGTCAGGCCAATTTTAGAATATGCGGTAACGTGCTGGGATCCATATGTATTTAACTGTATTTAATTTTAATTGTATTTAATAAATCTACAAATGGGCCGATGACCGGTGGCAGATACATAGAACTTAATCAATAATTAATAATCTGGTCGTAAGGACCATATTTAACCTATAGTTAAAATGTATAATTATATTCAATATAAATAAATAAATGTGGAATCATATTATTATAAATGAATTTTTAAAAGAATAATATTGTTTTTGCCTGAAAAAAAGCAAAAGAAAAAAACTGGAAATATATTTCATTGTAGTATATTTTTAGAGATTTCGCAGCACTTATCACTTCACTACACTGCACTACACTAAACTTAGATTTAGTCTAAATTTTATTTCTGTTAGAGGAAGTTCCCCAAACACTCCTGCAGGCAGATTGTTCCAGTCATTAATTGTCCTATTTAGGAATGAGTATTTTCCAACGTCTGTTTTTTGGTGCCTTGCTTGTAATTTAAACAAGTGATCACTTCTCCTCCCGTTCCGAGTCGATTCTTTTATTCTACCTCGGATTCCCTGCCAAGGTTTTTGACCTGCAAAAGCTCCGTAGAAAATGTGTAGCCTAGCTCTTTCTCTTCTTGTCTGTAGCGTGTCCCACCCTAGTCGCTTTACCTTTTCGTTCCCATGCCCAGGTCCTATTTGTACGAATTTTGCGGCCCTTCTTTGCACCCTTTCTAAGGATTCTATTTGACCTTTCCTGTACGGATCCCAGCATGCTGCACCATATTCCATAAGTGGGCCTACTAATGACAAATATGCCAGCTCTTTAAATTTCGCATTTCCCCTTCTTGAGTGTTCTCATGACAAAGTGCAAGGTGTTCCACGCTTTCCTTGTAGCATAGTTGACCTGCTCCGCCCACCCCAGCTTACTGTTAAAATAAATGCCTAGATATTTACGGTTTGTTTCCTCGATCAGTGTTTCCCCGTCTATTTTATATATCGAGGCATATTGAACGCGCATTTTAGTAAAACTAATCGCCTTACTTTTACTATTGTTGATTTTGATTTTATGTACTTAGAGTATCTAAGTCTGTTTGGAGAACAGCTGCGTCTTGTTCCCCAGTTATTTCCCTGTAAATTACACACTCATCTGAAAAAAGTCGGACCTTAGAATTTATATTATTAGGCAAATCATTAATAAAAATGAGAAACAATAATAGGGCAATAACTGATCCTTGGAGGAATCCCGATGTTACATATCCGAGTTCTGAAGTTTCTTTCCCAACTTCGACTTTTTGTAGCCTATTTTTTAAGAATTCTTGCACCCAGAGAACTACTCTTTTGTCAATACCTGTCCCATCTAACTTCTGGATCAAGATATCGTGAGGAACTACATCGAAAGCCTTTGCAAAATCAATAACAATGGCGTCTATTCTACCACCCCGATCGACTTCGTCTGCTAGATCTTGAAACAAATAAATTATCTAACTTTCACACGAAAAACCTGATCGAAAACCATGTTGGTTTTCAAAGAACCACCCTTTAGATTCAAGAGCATCCCGAATGTACGTAGTTATGAAGTGCTTCATGATTTTGCATACTACTGAGGTTAGACTAATAGGTCTATAATTTCGTATGTCCGTTTATTTCCAGATTTAAATACAGGTACAATTATTCCAGTTTTCCAGTCTGTTGGCAGAGTTGAGTTATTTATGGATATATTAAATATTCTTATTAAATATCGAAATGAACACACTCTAGCGTTGGAAAAAATACAAAAACGGGCTGAAAAGATGTTTGGGGGTCGATTCGCGAACAATCCTCACGAGAATTTAGAAGGTCTCAGTAATAGAAGGAAACATGCGAGGTTGTGCGCAATATATAAAACTTATAAGGGAGATCCACAGGGCCTGGAAAGAAATAACAAACCATCATACGGCGCCGAATTATATTTCTAAAAATGATCATACGTTCAAAATTAAAGAAAAAGGGCAACGCACAGACCTAGGAAAATTTTCATTTGTTAATAGATGAATACGCGATTGGAATTCCTTGCCTGCAGAAATACTCACGACTTATCCGGGTAGCGTAAATCAGTTTAGAAATAGGCTAAGAAACCTTAAGTGAGCAGTTTTTTTTCTTCAATTTTTATTATAGAATCAATGAAGTAATTATAGCGAAGTGCAGTGAGTGATTTCTGTGTGACTCCTGACTTCTCTTTCCTTTTTCAAATCAAAACCTACACTTCAAAATTGTTCCTTAGCGTGATTTGTATTTTCTTTTTGTAATTGTATTTATGTTCTCTTTGTACGTAGTAGCCACCGGGCAAATGCCCAATGGTATCTAAGTAAGTAATAATAATAAAGAATTAAACCTATATTAACTTATTTCATAAGTTAGGGGTTTATACCTTCGATAACACTGGTCTACAAATATGAACTTTCTCGTTCCATAAGAATAAAAATGAGGTTCTAGAAGTATTTTTATACTGAATTTTAAAATAAACAACAGTGTTTCCCATCAGGCAGGAGTTTTGTGATATTCATTTGAACGTTTTATGCCATTCATATTTCTCTCTAAAACTAGCTTTATAGTTTCATATATGTCTTTCATATCCACAATTGACTACAGGGGTATTGATGGGCGTGTATTGTCATTATGTAGCAGCACAGCCATCAAAATAACTTTAGAGGAGTCTATGAAGATTCGCCATTCATCAGCCGATTCTGTCGGCTCAAAAGAAAGCTCCCAATTGACCTCATCCTTCCCCATGAATATTCAGGCTCATTCTAACCCACCTTTACCATCATGTTTGCAGACCACATCCTCATATATCCTCCAATTATCAGTTCACAGCCGTCAACCTTCACCCACTCTCGTTGTATGCATCTCTCTCTCACACACACAAATACCTAACCCATCTGCCAAAGTAGGCTAACCAAAGGACTAACCTCCCTTCACGATTATAGGTGAATTATATACACTATTTTAATTTCGTAAATTCAATACTATAGATTTGTATGTACTAGAACAATTATTGTATTAAATGAAAATTGTAAATAAAAGTTTTTTATATGAAAATAAAATTATCATCAGCCGGTGTTGATGACCAAGAGTTTGCAACACAAAAAATTTCGTCACAGGAACCACTGTTGTCCGTGAGGATAGAACATACCATTTTCATCACTATGGCGGATACAATAAGTACATATTCTTAAGTGTCAGCCTGTAAAAACTTCTTCTTGCTGTTTAGACTGGATTTAATCCATAATCAGGTCATTCAGGTCTTGTTGAAGGGGAAAGTATGGTTTTGATAAAACAGCTGCTGCCTTAATGTGTATGATTATTTTTATTTTCACCTGAGACGTTTTGAGTTTGACCTACGTCAGAATCAGAATTATAGATTAAGGTTCTGGTGCCCGAAACTCTTCATTGTGGAAGACAGGCATCATTGCAGTTGGCAAATTCCGATACTGTATATTTTGATTTAGATATGACTCCTCTAATATTAGTTAAACAAAAGACAGTTACTTGAACCTTCGAATCCCTCCAAATCACGGTAATTGAAAACGGCATATGACGTGTACCATTTTTAGATCCAGACAACAGTCTTAACAACACAGTATATATTTCTCTTATCAAAATCGCCCATTTGATAGTGAAGTTTGTAACAGTCTTTCACAAATCGCATGAAATTTCGCCTATGAGACTTGAAGGTAAACCCACCACAAATAAAGCGGAAATCATCTGCATGATTTAACACTTACTTAGCATAGTTAACAAACACCAAAACAGATCATACGCAATAAAATTCTAAATAGAAAGGAAGGGAATATTTCACTAGTGGTGTTTGTGCTAACAATCTCACATTCACCTCAAAAGTTATACACCACAATGTCAGATTAACAGGTCGGTGGATGTCAAGACATGAATGATCCTTCGCAATCTTGTTTTTTGGAGTTTATGCATGATGTTACGAACTTTTTCTTTAAAAAAATAGGTTGAACAAAATTGATATATTGTAACACGCATTACATTCATAGGGAGAAAAGATAATAAATAACTGGGAAATTATTTACTTGGATAATTTTATGGGTGCCACGTGATAGTACTACTACGAGTTAGAAAGAACAAATTCAATCAAAATTAAAACAATTCTACATTTATTCGAAAAAAATGTATATATATATATATATATATAAAATACAAAAGAAATTAAAAATAATTTGCTAACTGCTCCATCACGTGTCTCTACAACAATGTTACCGTGATTTGTTATGGAAACTCAAAACGAATTTTGAGTAAAAATTTGTACAATTTTCGTCGCAAAACTAAAGGAAAGAAACGCCAGACAGCATACTAGAACAGGCTTTCTGGATGGAAGAAAAGTCCGGTCCATTTGGCCACGTGTTTCTCCATCTGCTTCTCTCTCCGTCTTTCACGACCCTTGACATGTCAATTCTAACCCAAAAGTGTTTTTCACTCCGTCTTCCCTTCCCTTTTCCTTTTTCGTACAGTTCACCAAACTGTTCGTAACTGGTCTTAGCACCACCATCGGTACCTGTTACCAAATTCCTGATTGGTAGGTGGAGAAGTTACCCTACTCTGACTGCGTACTGGATTTCCAGGAATTGAATAGCTGCGGACTATTCTTAGCTGGAAGCTTAATTAGGGAATGCCTTATCTGTGCTTTGTGACGCTTTTAACAGACGTACATTTAACCCGGCCCTTCTCGTTAAATGTAAATATAAAAATAAATAAAATAATAATTGAATAAAACGAGAGAAGCGCGCTGTAATATATGAGGTGAGTCTACTTATGACTATTCACAGAAAATACTAAAAATATATTAAAAAAAGTAACTGTCAGAAAAATCTGTGTCTGTTGAAAAGATCTGATTGCATGCCTGAATTCAGTAAATAAATTGCACTATATTCGCTAATCAAATTCCTTGTGAAGATACCGTGTTGGCCAGCGTAATTATAGTCTCCTGAGTTTCACTGCAAAAGTATTTCCTCCAATAGTGAAATGTTTGAGTTTATAAGCAGTCAATCCAATAATTACAAAGTTAAACAAAAAATTATTATTACAGAAAAATTACGGACCATAGCTGCAATTTGAAGCTCCCACCTGTAAAAATAACCGTATTAGTAACGTTGCATTACATTTTAGCACTATTTTAATTCTGACTATATCACGATTTTAGTCTTTCCTCAGAAAAATGGAAAAATAAATTCTATATGATGCGGGAGGAATACAGTCACCACAACTATATATATATATATATATATATATATATAAATAGACGGGTTTAAAAAATTTGCAGTCTGAAAATAACAGATATACAAAGCGAACGTTAAACCATAGAAATTAATTCCTTACAGGTGTCATAGGAACACATTCAGATGAAAAAGAAGACAAATCGCTTCATATGTACTGACTTGATTACAGTTATCAAGAAAATAACCGACAAGAAAACGATATTTGAAATTTATACAAAGACTCGTGAAATATAGCACGAAATAACTGTAACTGAAACGAAAATGCATCAAAGAAATACAACAGTTAATCGACGAGCCAAGGTTTTCCTAATAGATGACATGTACTCCGATAAGCAAATGAATACTTTTCTTCTGTCGGAACAAATTATATACTTAAAATAAATCAGCCAAATATTTTTAATAGACATTAAAATACATTACGATTCTTTTCAATGTCCTAAATATAGGACGTATTTTTATAACACAATTTTTAACATGCCCTTCTTTTTTTCTGTCCACTCAAATTTGAAAGATTATAGACAAATATCGATCTTTACATACTTGGATAACTTACTGCTTAAGATAGGAGAAGTATGAGTAAATAGTATTTATTTTACAGCCCTACATTATCGTTCCGTCAATAGATGATTGATCGTCCTTAATTTCTCAGATAGGTTTCTTCAGTTCGTTTTCTTATGAATCGATGCCGTATAGTATGAAGGTGATGTGCAATATTGTTTAACATTCTTCCCCTTACTTCATTAAGTTTTCCAATTTACTCTGAGCCAAGATATCATTTTTCATATTCATGGTCTCTTATGATATATTTACTGACTTCATTCCTCATTAAACACGCTCCACGCTTTCCCAGAGAGCGAATATATTTTAATAAACTGTACTTCGTATATCTTTTTGCCACTCGCACTATAAGACGTAATTAAACTGGAGGATTTCTTACAAAGTATCGTTAAATTAATATTTACCCATTATAGTTTCAGCATTGGCTCTGAGTAGATATTTTTAATTGATACTTTGGTGAAATTATGACATTTTTTCATCACTAAACACCGCTGTAAGTTGGCATAATACTCACCGCTGTTTTTTTTACAATAAATGAAAATTATTCCAGGATTATTTAAAGAATTTGCGCCATGACCTTGCAAGCAAATTGAACTGTTTTAGAACTGATTTTTCTCTTTCAGCGAATTGATTTTACTGAAACGGTATAGTCTGTAGTCTGATGTGGTGGACCCATGTTTCATCGAAGGTTATGAAATGATGCATAATCGTGGCTATATTGGTTTTAAATATCGCCAAACAATGGATCACGATCATTCTAACGACGCTTTCTTATTCCATTGTAAGCAATCGTGGCACCCATCATGCCTACAGTTTTCTCAAGCCCAATATGCAATGTACAGCACTTTTCGAAAGTCTCATATTGTCTCCTAGCTCACGCATTTTTAATTCGCAATAAACCTGAGCCAATTTGTGGATTTTCTTCACTATTTGTGGCGAGGTTACTTCACTTGGTCGACCACTGCGACGTCTTGGCATCCCGTATGGTCTCGTTTAAACAATTTTATCCTATACTTTATTGTTCTAAATGAAGGAATTGATTTCTCTAGAGTAGCCTCTATCTTGGCCGACATCCTGTGGCGTAGTGGTTAGCTTTCTGTCTCACAACCCAGAGGTCCCGGGTTCGAATCCTAGCATGGACTTGGATGTTTGTGTCGTCATGGTCGCGACGACCGGGATTAAGACAGTTGGAAGATCGATACGCTGACCACGTCTCAATCCGAATTAGGAATGTGTCATGCAAGATGACAGTCCACAGTCGACTCGGTAGGCCTAGGCCCTCAACAGGGCTGTTGAGCCATTGGAAGAAGAAGCCTCTACCTTGACTTTGATATTGTTTCAGTTGAATCGTTTCAAATGACCATTTACTTTACCACGTTTAAAATTCACTAAGAGCGTAAACTTTTGTTGGCTGAAAAGAGAATAATAAAAATTGTAGCGTCTTTAAACTTATTCATTATAATAAAATTACGATTTTTATCTAAATACCGCCGTATATACGTCAGTTCGGGAACGTAGGGGACTATTCTCGTATACTATTTAAAACGTTTCTTTAAATGCGGTTTGTCTATTTAGGTTCACTGTTTTACAGTGTCTGCAGTGTCTCAACTTCGTGATATTTCTCATGCACTCTGATTATTATGTCTTACGATCACGTTTTACACTCAGGATGAAATTGAGTGCCCTAATTGATAACTAAGGATATTAGTGAGAATACTTTTCAGAAACTCTCCCGATTTTAGGACCTTAATCAGGAATGCCACACATCTGTTCGGTGCACCAATTTTCATAATCTTACCCGGAGATCAGACTTTCCTGCTATCCTCTTACTGTGAGAACTAAATTAGTATTTTATTATTACGTATTCACTCTCTCATAACCTTAATCGTAGCTCCCTTATAAGTAACTTGCTTTAAAAGAAGTGACGTTTTACTATAAATTATAATTTTTTTAATAAATGCATTACCGAGAATAACAGTGCCGTATGTTAATACGTCTGGGGTAAAAGTGACGCATTTTAAACTCTGGAAAAGCCGCATTTTTACTTGTTGCTCTCTTTCTTTTACTCTTTTGACGGTAATAATGAGTAGTTGAATATTGCGTCGAGAGCAGTCTAGTTCATATTTTACACATATTTTTACTAAAATTATTTGCATCATATATTTTATATACTTGGTTTATGTCATTATGTTAATTGTAGTTGTTCCCCACTGGCTCTGACTCAGTCAAAGGTCGGATGTTGTCTATGAACTACATGTTATCCTTTCGTTGAGTTACTCATTACTGGAGCTAACCACATCGTTGATTTTAAACCGATCTTTTTGAAAATGCTTGAAATATATTTTTTGTTGTATTATTTCTGAACAATATTAATCGTAACTTTCTCAGGTCTTTTGTAAATAATGGATTTTTATATTTTTAATTGTTTTTTTTAGAATTTTTCGCTACTTGATTGTAATATATTTTAATAACAAAAATAATAATAATACTTAGTTTGAAAAAAATGGTTCTTTATAAGGAGAAAGCAGTCCTCATCATCTTATGTGAAACAAATGATATTATTTAAATTCTTAGCTGCATAAAGTGTAGAGGTTAATTATAACTAAAAACTATAAAGCCTTTTTTAGTCCTATAAAAATTTATTATCTTAACAACCCAGGAGATTTCGACCCATCACGAGACATTCATCTGAAAATAAATCACAATATTGAAATATAAGTGCTTAAGAAACCTTTACAATCCTACATACTCCAATACTACATCTGAAATTACATATCCTTACCTAAAATACTGTTTTAGAATACTCAATAAATATGAATCTATTTAATAGACAATCATTTGACAGATAATGTTGCACAGATGTTACTGTAGCCACCGCTAGTTTACATAGTCCCACGTTTCGAATTCAAACAGATGAAAGTAAAATACTTGTTAGTGTAGGTGATACTTCATATAAAGAATAATTGTTAACAATATTAAATGATAAAGTAATATATACGGTGGTTCGAGATATCATTATAAAGTAGATTAGTATGTAAATAAAGTAATAGAATACAAATTTTTAGATCATAAAAATAAGATCGTTGGTTTTCCCGGTGAATTTTTTGAATAAAATGCTCTTGGCTTTCAATTCAGGTCATATTAATATCTCTCTCATTTTTATCAAGAAAATGATTACTTGATAAAGATGTATTACATAATAATCGAAACGTCGCCTTTTGATTCTAAAATGAACCAGATTTATTTAAGAAAGATAATTTTGAATGAAGAAAAGAATGGAATAATGTCGACCGGACCATGGACTCGAGCCCCGGACTTCCCGCCTGGAAAGCGGGTATTCTACCACTGAGCTAATCCGAGTCGAGCGACCGATACGACACCCACCCATTCTTGTAACCTAAGCCAGACTCACCTACAATTTACTAATCATATTCTTCACACCTAATGCTAGAAACAAGTGAAAAATGGACATTGTGTAAATTGACCAAAGGTGCATGGCATTCTAGTGAAAGGAAGTGGAATGTTTCAATTGATACGTTTATTTAAAATAACTAACGAGTTGACTATAGTTTTGAACTTCAAAGTTGTAAATCATCTGAATTGTAGAAATTCGTGTAGTACAAAGTATGAATGCCGTCAGGATTCCTTGAAAATCAGAATAAAAATTAACGAAATTTTTATCGGCAACTTTGGAGGGATGATACTTTTCTTTATTGTTTTCGTGATATAAGCGTTAGGTTTATCCTAGAAAATAATTTTCAGGATCTATTCTGTAATATCTGCCGCAATATTAAAGCTCAAAAGAGGCATTTTTGGATCGACGTCTACTCTGACGAACGGCTGCCTTCTGCGAAAAGACTCGTATTTCAGATGTTCATCTAAGGCCTCATAGTACAAACTGTAAAAATTTCATCAAAATCCGAAATGGTTGCTCAGGGATCGGTTCTGAAAATTAAGCCACATGACATTTCCTATTTTCTATTTCCTATTTTTGAAATGAAAAACAAAACAAAACAATCAAGGAGTGAAAAATTCATTCATTTTATTTTTTCATTTGGTAGTGTATATCTGTACGAATAATAATTATAATTTTTTTTGTTGTTATCCTTTTCCCTCACGATAATTTTCCGCTTCCCGTCGATGGTGATAATTTAATTAAACAAATTCATTTCATACGTTCAGAATTTTTTTCAGACCACTTACAGATAGTTTATAGTTACAATAATTCTTTTCTAGCTTTCTTTCCTATTGAAGAATTCACATAAAAAATTTCATCAACATTGTTTGGTAAATAAAGAGATATAATATATTTTCTATGGAAGAACAAATTGCATTTCATCCGCCGTTCGAAAAAAAACACGCGATTTCAAAAACTTTAGCAGGCTGTAAAACAAAAACCATTTGTGATAGAGCAGAAATATTTCATATAATTCCTTATATCCATGAAATGAACAGGCCAAGCTTCATTAAAATCTGAGACCATGGGTGTCGAATTGTATTTTTTTGGGTTGATTTGACATGGAATGACCCTAGAGCTAACACATCGAGCAGGATTGATAATTACATAAACAAGTTATAAAATTAATTTTTAAAAATTAAATAGAGTTTTAATATTTTAAAATAATAAGTTATATGAACCCCTTAGTAATCTTCTATGTTAGACAAGAAATTTGAAAGCCACTGTATTTGCCTTAATGAAATACTAATGATATGTTATTATTATTATTACTACTAAGCTGCTATTGGGCATTTGCCCGGTGGCAGCTATATACAAGGAAAATACAAATAAAACACAAATACAATCATAAAAATTTACACTAAGGAAGAATTATGAAGTGTAGTTTTTTATCTGAAAAAGAAAACAAAGGAGCCACACAAAAATCACTTCACTGCACTATTATCACTTCACTGATTCTTTACCCTATTTCTAAACTGATTTACGCTACCCGGGAAAGTCGTCAGTATTTCTGCAGGCAAGGAATTCCAATCGCGTATTGACCTATTGACAAATGAAAATTTTCCTACGTCTGTACGTTGCCATTTTTCTTTAATTTTGAACGAGTGGTCATTTTTAGAAATATAATTCGGCGCCGTAAGATGGTTTGTTATTTCTTTCCAGGCCCTGTGGTTCACCCTTATAAGCTTTATATATTGCGCATAACCTGGCATGTTTCCTTCTATTACTGAGACCTTCTAAATTCTTGTGAGGATTGTTCGTGAATCGACCCCCAAACATTTTTTCAGCCCGTTTTTGTATTTTTTCCAACGCTAGAGTATGTTCATTTCGATATGGATCCCGGCACGTTACCCCATATTCTAAAATTGGCCTGACCAGCGTTTTGTAAGCAGAAATCTTTTTGTTATTCTCGTGCTTTTCCTCAAAACCCTGTTTACAAAGTGAAGCAGCAGCGCCCTCCACCTGCGACCTCGCTCACCTGATTACCCCAATTAAAATCTTTACTAATCGTGATCCCAAGATATTTAGTTATTTGATTCTGTTACAACTTCGTTCCCCATTTTATATCTAGTGGGAGGGACATTTTTTTTTTGTAAAAACGATTGTTTTACTCTTCGTTGCATTTATTTGCATTTTATTTCTAACTGACCATTGGTAAATTTTGTCCAAATCAGTCTGCAGAATCTGTGACTATAAAGTCTTAAAAACGTATGGTCCTTTTATTTTTCTGTTGGGTAAATTACCGTATTATGTTTGAGAATATTATAAATATTCACTGACTAAATATTCTAGAACTGTACACCCAACAAGCAAATAAAGAATAGATTAAAAGTTCCGTCCGTTGCTTTGAAGAACTATCTTTTATGTTTTTGTTGTTCCTTTTACAATATGATTGTAATCCCGCGTTTGAGACAATACAATTTCCTACAATGTACGTGTACAAGAAAGAGCCTATCGCACACGGGTAGTTTCACTAGCTCACTGATAGCAGCTAGGATCTGTTATTAAAACCGTAAAAGAATTTTATTCTTTGCTTATTACTTTCAAAAAACGTAATTTGATCAAAAACATACTGAAGACAACAATTTTATTAATGGTTATCATGTATAGTATGATTATGTGTAGTTTTCAAATAAATTGCCGTTAATTTTTAGAATATATTATTTACAATTCCGATGCATGCATACGTTTTAAGTAGCTTCAAAATGATAAAAATGAAATTTCTGTGAAAAAATTAGTTGACAATTAGCCTACGGGAGGTTGTTGAAGGAAGGTTTTCACTGTGTGGTAAACAATCGACTTTTGTTAACAGTTGTTTTGGAACCATAAAGTTAAACATATAATTAAACAAATTCTGATGTGGTGAAATAAAACTTGTTATCATTTACTCCGGAGTGGAGCAAAAAAAAATTGGATAAAACCAGTGCAGTGTTATAATTGTCATAAAGTGAATTAGTACTCTCCGCTAGCGTAATGTAATAATGATGCTGGGGAAGTTTTAGTTTAAACATCTGGTACTTACAAATGGCTCCGTTTATTAACGCTGTTACCACACCCCTTTACACAGCGAAAGCGAATAACTTTTATGACAGCAATAAAAATTGTAAAAGGAAATTTAATGAAGCAGAAGCAAATAAAGAAAGCTGGAAACGTGCTGTTTAACAAGAACGCAGGTGGTGTGTAGTAACATTAAGTGAGGAAACGATCCCTTCTCTCTCTCGCTCTCTCTCTCTCTGTAGGGGGCGTCGGACAACATGCCGTTCGACATCTTTAAACACACACGCTCGCATGGAGCCCCCCCCCCACTCTCCCGTATGTACCACCCTTTTTAATTGAGTTGGAACATTGTGTGTAAAGCTCTGGTATACTAAAAAGAGCTAATCTGCTGTGATCAATTAAAAGACTTCCCGTTGAGCCGTCTGAGTAAACTCTTGGTGAAGGAGTAGGAGTGCCGCAGGGATATCGAATGGACCTTATATTTTATTAGGCGTTGTGCCAGTAATCCTTGGGCCCCCGTTGAAGGTGACTGTAATCCCTCGATTGGAATTCACGGCAGACGTCGGCAGGATTTTATAACACTCTGACTGCTTTACACGTCGGTAACTGCGTAACGTCCGCATGCTGCGAAACATTAAAGAAATCTGATAATGGCTGCCGTAAGACCGTCGACGTGCTGTGTTCTAAAAAAAATTCCCAATATATTTTGCTGCTTAATGAAAAATGAAATACTTCTTCTTTACAACTATTTAGGGATCCGGAAATTATAAATAATATTTCACCTATAGATTAGAAAAATTAAGCTATTTCAGTTATGCAGATTATATTTCTTTATTATCCATAAGTTCACATAAATAATTTTCTCAAAACTTTTAAAAATTAGCACCCCAAATTAAACTTTATGTTATTAGTAGAAAATGATCAAATTTCTTGTTTTTTTTGGTTATTGTTTCCAGTAATAAGATAATTACAAATTATTATCAAAAATCCACTTACGCAGAAAAAATTAATATGTTCAATGACCCATTATTCTACCAAAAGTTATGTATTATAATCTAGAAGAAAATCATATTATATCATCAGCGTTATCAGAAATTTAACCTCGACAATATTGTTAATATCCTTCTTAATTCTTATCATTTGCATTTCATTTACAAACATATTAAAACTAGATTTACTAAAATTGAATACGAACATAACAATTTACCTGTTAAATTAGTAAAAAATTTGCATACATAGTTCTCCCAATTAAAAAATAATAATAATTCAAACACTCGTGTTGACTTTTTTTAAATTATGGCAGCTGTGTTATGTTTAAATTTTGCATTATTTTACACTTTCTTAAAATATTAAATATAAATTTAATAATTTTAGAAGACAGAAATGGAAAAATGTCGACCCAGGACATTCACTTTCCGGGCGGGAGAATTAACTTCCATTCATCTTTGATCAATTTACACAATTTCCATTCTTCACTCTGTTCCTAGAAATTTTGTCGTGAGGAATTTGATTAGTAAATTGTAGCTTTGGTTTACAGGAGTGGAGAGACGTTGAATAGGTCCTCGGTACGTCGATTCGGACTAGCTCATTGGTAGAATAACCACCCGGAAAGCGGGAGCACCTGGGTTCGAGTCCTGGATCCGTACGACGTTCTTTCTAAATTTAGCTATAAGCTCTTTATCTGAGCTTCAATTGATGCATTTCTTCTCGATAGACTTTAATTTAATAATTTCGACAATTATATTGTTATATTCCAAATTAAGTGTTTATATTAAATTTAAGGAACATTGGTAAAATAAAACGCTCACTGAAAGCTCGTATTAATAAATATCATAATAACTTAAAAATTAGACAAAATTATGGGAAACTAACTAAAATTGATGCTGTGGAATGAAATGAAATAGACTGATGAATGAGATGTTTTACATTAAATTTACAATTCGGTCATTAATATTAATAATGTCACAAATACTTTATACAAAATTTTAATATTTTTTCATTTCTGTTTTGTACAATATGAGCTTATGAACTGTAACTTTTAACCGTTATTTCAACCAGTTTGCAAGTGAGACATGACTCACTTTTGTATTTTTAGAGTTTAAATCGCACCAGATGAGGTGTTAAATAATTTTATTTTAAATAATTGCAAATAAAAATCCATCAAAGTTGTCAGAAAACAATATTAATATTAAAATTAAATAAAGTAATGATCACATACAGATTTAGTTTAATCAACGTTTGTCACCATTTTTGGGACTTCCTCGGGTAACGTTACTACAAAAATTATACAAATAATCTACATTAAAACTATTAAAATATCTTAGTAACATTACTAATATTAAATAATAATAAAACTTACAATTTTGATATTTTGATGCAGGAAATATACCAAGTGTATAAAAATCAAAACCCGACTGACTACAAGCGCAGCTTCAACTAAAATGTGATACATTGCAACAATGGCAGTCGTACTACGTTTTTTTATTATAATTATTTTAATTCGCATCAACAGCTAAGATCATTAAGGATTACTTTACCACTTTTGGGAATCTTATTTTCATTGTAAGGGTTACTCGATTTGAGAACACAAAGACGAACACAAACGCCCAAGTCCTTGCCAGGAATCGAACCTCAATGGCACGAGGCAGTTACGCTAGACACTACACCACAGAGGCTAACCATTCGTTTGAATGGTTTGATGCAACTCTCCATACTAACCTATTGTGTGGCAAGCATTTCCATTGCTACATAGCTACCACCTCCCCCGTAAACTTCTTGGCGTATTCCATCCTTGGCCTACACACAATCCTCTGACGCTAATTTTACAAGTCTCTCATGTCTCAAAACGTGGCCTATTAATCGATCCCTTCTCTTGGTCAGCCCTCCATATGGTTCTCTCTTCTGTTCTTACCTAACAATGTGCAGAAGAGGGAAGTTAAACTAAGCAATGTGAAAATTAGAAATATTAAAATAAAAAAAATAAAAAATATATAACAAATTATTTTATCAATAAATTCAACCAATCTTAAATAATTAAACTTATAAGCCATTTCTAAAAGAATTATTTATTAAAGACAATAACGAAAATATCGGGAAATTAGAAATGAAGGAGGATATTTACTCAATTTTAAAGTATCATTACAATTGTTAATATATTAAATTTTCACAGTGAATGATTGGTATTTGGTAACTCTACCATCTGAGGTATCCGAATCGACACGTACTAGACTTCTCCATCCCTCATACAAGCTGACCTCAGGCTCACCGAAAATTTACTAAATCACATTATTCACTGCCTAATTTTATTACTTCAGCTGAAGTACTTCGAGTTCAATTCGACACGTACACGTATCAACGGCGATCCCTCTCTTCGATTTCCGGTCTGGAAGAGATCCTTTAGCTCATTTTCATAAATTATATTGGTGAGCGCATTTTAAAGCATTTCTTCTGCATTTCTTTGATCGCGGCCACTTTTTGCTTAAGTAATTTATATAGGCCTGACTGAGTGCACCACTTTACATACAGTTCATTTCATTATGAAGTAATAGCAAAAAAACAATTGTGAATATATCATTTAAATTAATCTGAAATTTATTAAACAAACAAATAAATAAGTCAAATTTGTTTACATTCTTCAACACACTATTTAACAATTTGTTTTTACCTGATGAAACGTGTTATATCATGTATTGAATAATAACAATTCTTACCTATTGGCTGTTTTTTGTTTAATTTTTAATGCAATAAAACTATATTTTAATTAGAAATTTACAATCTGTCCAATTATCTGGTTCAGCAAATTAAATATTTGAAATTACTCAAGGGAAGAAGTGCTACAATAGCCACAGTCCGAATTGAATTGTTTGATACATACATACCAAGTTCTTTTGAAAGTTTCCTCTTCAACGTGCACTGTAATTTAATTCGTTTTTAGGTTTTTAAGAAAATTAGTGCTGAATCTGTGAATATTTTCTTCAACTGTAGGTACGACTAAGTCGTCATATAATAATTAATTGCTCACAAACAAAGGCGCGGTTGTGATACTACGAAGAATTTTTAAATTAAGGTATTGTTAAGTTTTTGAATTTGAAATCTTGGTATTGTATCTCATGCTCATTTGAGCTTTAGAATATATTTATATAGAAATTTTAGCTAAGAATTTAATTCATAGGGCGAAGCTTATTTATGTTGGAATTCCTTCTGTATGTTAGATTCGGTTTCCAAGTAGGCGTAGTATTTAATTAAATAAAAAAATTTATCTGGCCTTGTACCTTGAATGGATGATTATCATTCTGTTTCTCTTCAACTCCAAATCAATGTAGCGATCACCAGCGGCTTTTCACAGACTGTACGTACCTGGTAAAACCTCTCCATCTCACCTACTGGTCTATTTTCAATTCGTTGTGCGACAGGTCTTGGATCTATTTCTACAGAACTATTCGGATTCGTACGTTGAACGTGTCCTTCCGCTTAAAATTTATATCGTGATAATAACTATTTTTTCTGTGTAGCCTCGCGCTGCGTTGACAATGGTGTGGTTGTCGCTGCATGTAACGGCGGCTGATTGGGCCGCACAGTAGGAAATGTTTACACTTGCGAGTTATGGCTGAGCGCTCCGACGCGGCCTGTAAGTCGTCGTGAAATAGGATATCGGAGCCTGACAGCCCCCCGGAGACCAAGTATAAATAAGGCAGTGCCGTGTGGCCCTTGAGCCGAAAACACAAGTGGAAAAATCTCTCACAAAGGCCAATACCTGCAACGCCGTTGAAAGCGTCCTCATCGGTTTCGCCGATACGGTGAATATTTTCTTTAATTTCTATTAAATCAAGGGAATTATTTTAAGCAAAGGTACAGAAATACGTTAGTAAATGTCGGAGCTCAATAAAATCTTAATTGTTTAATGTATAGCAAACTGCTCAAATTTTGGAATGCTGGGGAAAATAAACACTCAACGGAATATTATAAACAATTTGTATGCATTGAAAATTCTTCAATTAATATCTACCAAAAACTGATATTATATACAGTAAATTTATTAAAAGTTTATTTGTATAATCTCAATTTTTGAAAGGTATGAAATAAAAATTCGGCAATTTTTACAGATTATTCAAGTCACCAGCTCAAATTTCCAAGTGATAAGTTTGGGGACAATGTTGTGCAATTATATTCATAAAAATTTCTTTATTAAATTCCTTCTGGTTTATGGCCACTTTATTTGTTGTAAAATAAAAATAACCGATAAGAATAAGAAACAAAAAACATATTTCAATGGTCACTCTTAGACGTTTTATTTCAATATAATAGTATATCCATTTTTAAGTCTCCAAAATCTTGATTTATTGTTAGTTTATATTAAACATTGTCAGTTGTTCTAAGCCCATTGGAACTTTCGGTTTACTTAAATCATATTTATCTTTAAAAGATGAATATAGATTGTGCATAGATATTAGGATGGCCGGTTATATTCAGAAAGTTAAGATTTTGCTGCTCCCATCCTCTAAACCTGTTCTAATCAACAAATAAATAGTTGTATAATTTTTCACAAATCTCGGACAATTAGATGGCCCTCAAACACCTTGAAGTTAGAACAATTCTTGAAATAACATAAAGCGTAAAAAATTACGTTTTTTTGAAAAACGAAACAATTTCTGTAAGGAAAGCATATTGCCACACCTCAGAGCCTGCAGCCATAGCTCAGGGGGTGAGACCTGGATTCCCACTCAATGCAACCATTCTTTGTTTACTTTATTTACCTTTCGTTTCTATTACGTCCTGTTTCTGGAATATTCCACGAATGTATAAATTGAACTGGTCCTCGAAGTGGAGGCAGTCTTTCGCAGTACGAGCCTTTGTACTGCACTTCGTGTTAAATAAGCGTCTATGACCTCTAGCTGCTGTACTTCACGATCCTTCATAAACATGACAATGTTTTTATGAAAGCAATCACTTCTACTCAATTGGAAAAATAATTGAACGAACGAAAATAAAACAGTATTTTATTAAGAAGAGATTTAGTAGCAGCTGGCTATTTTTTCCTGGTCTTCGGCAACGATCTGTAAATGAAATTGTTTCTCGTACACATCGTTCATGAGAAAATTCCTGAGTTAGTTTGCCACCCCTTTCTGCAGCATCATTTGTATTAACAAGTTTTTGAATTCCACTTTTGTAACCCGGATAATTCTTTTTGTTCAAGAAATCTCGTGCAGAAATTTCTTGTTAGTGTAGTTAAAAATTTCGTTGTTTCTAAAAGGAGAGAAAATCACTTCGTAACAGAACGAACCGCCAGCTGATATTCTTCTTCACCTTGTGGTGTGCGTTTGTACACACATCTATAAGGAAGACAATATATAATATAATATATATTAGCTTGTTTTATATGTGAATATATCGTACTAATATTCAGAAGTAGGTTAGGCATCTTATCAAGCCAACGGCAGAGCAACAATGAACGCTATTGGTAATTTCTAACATCTAATTGAGATGACGTACATCCACTGGTTGTTGAAAAATTACATTAAAAATTAATTCAATGAGTCCTGAACATTAAATTTCTCCAGAAAGAAGATAACTAGGGCATATGCCGAGAGATCCTCAAAAATTTTAATAAAATTTACAATCCAAATTAAATTATAATTTTGGTTTTATTTAATGTGTGACTGATTCTTAACAAATATAATTTTTTATGCAAATTTACACTAAAAAGTACTTAATAGAAACTGTAAAAATTGTATTGACGTTAACAATAAATTATTCAAAGATAGTTATCCCAAGTGAATTCTACAAGTTGTATTTCAGTGTTTTAATGCATTAAATTTCGTAATTTTTTAAAATACATGTTTTTGATATATTTATGTCATATTCATCTGTCATTTGTATTTTGAAAATTTAACCAACCTTTACATTATTAACAATTAAATAAACGTTATATAAGCGACTTCATAATGGTTTCTTTTTTTGTTATTAACGTCAAAAAAATTGATTCTTGCAGAATTATACAAGTGAAATGTTAAATATTTGTTATTTTAATGTGCAGGGTGGCTCTAAAAGTTTAGTGAAATTAAAATCATCAGAAACATCGAAAAATAAATTTTAATTTATGTATTTATTTCATTAGCCCTCTAGTTTGGAAATAGGAAATACCGGACTATTTTTAGCTACGTAGATAGTAAAACAGAAAAAAATTGTTGAACAGGAAAATACACAAATGAAAAACAAAAAAACATCACACACAAAAGTAAGAACAGCACATGATCACATATAAAATAAAATATCAAATAATAAATACTAAAATAAAAGTATGTATGAAATAGTCAAGTGGAAAAATTGAAAACGAATTTAAAGAGTTCAATGCATAGGTGAAAGGAAAAATCGTTAATAAAATATATGAATAAAATATTAATTGAAATTTTTATTTTCTTATTTTTGAGTCGGCTTTGTTATAAAATGTTTTTAAAAAATACTTTTTTGGAATATACATACTATAAAATGATTGTTAGAAAGTAACTTTCATTTGCCTTAAATTTTCTTTCATCGTTATTACTCTACTATTACATTGATTTATTATTTTTATTATTCTTATTAAAGGTACTTTAAAGTTATTGTTTTAGATTTTTTAATATTCAGCACAGTGGCAGCAATGCTTTGGGTTTAGGAGAACATTGCAGGGGCGTGGGGAGCCACGATTGATGACGAGTAACGAAACCAAGTTGTTATGGTTTCCGTGTTTATCTATACATTGCAAGCTATTCTTCCTGCTTCGTGTCTCCGGAGAGGAAAACAGTTGCCATTGTTCGAAAGGAGGCCGTACGATGGCAAGACATGCAAGGTCTTTGTTCACAAGCTCGCGTGATGACAGCAGCGGCTGTGATTATTCCGCAGATTAACGCTTGCTCCAGTAACATCATAAATGCGTCCAGAGTGTCTATTACTTGCCACTGTAGATAAAGGATAAATTTTTAATGCAACTATCGTAGATATTTTGAAATAAATGTGAAAATAAAAATTTTCAAATAAAATGATAGACAAGAAAACACAGAAATAATTAAGAAAAATTTGAAAATAGTTGTGCGATTTGGTAGACATAAGCAATGAACTTATATTAAAGAAAATTCTGTCGTAAAATGCTTGGGGTAGACAAACATATTAACTAACAGGACAATCCACGCATTCCACGTGAAAATTGGTGAATCATACAATGTAGTACTTGATTTGATAGAAACAAAAAATTGTAAGTGTTATCTCAAATTAAATAAAATTCTGCCTCGAACATCAATTTATTTTACATAGAGAGGAGGTGAAATATTTCTTATTAACGTCAAATTATATTATTGCTTTAAAATAAATATATTGAAATGCTTATAAAAAATGGTTTTAGTGTACAAACAACTAATAAACTAATAGGAGGTTACTTAATTTTATTTGAATTTAAATCATTTTCTGAAACCAAATTTTCTTAGATCTGTAATATGTGGGTTTCTTGTTCTTCAGGTATGAGTGGCTATGGCAAATCCGTATTCAATCGGGTGACTGTGAGTGATTAAAATGCTGACAAGGGTTATAAATTATTCACTAGGATAAAATCGGATGTTATAATATTGGCACGCACGTGTTTTTTCCACAGAAACCGGGAATAATTTGAACGTGAGGTTTTACTCCTCTGTAAAAAGACGTGTTACCCAGCATTGAAAGCTTTTGGGATCAGAAATGCTGGTTATTGGCCAAAGTCGTAGTCGTGAATAATTTAGATCTGGAGGGGAGATCCAATGCTTGATAGAAAATATGAGGAGAGGCAGTTGTCGAAAGATATGAAGGGAAAGTTGTAGCGGAGATTTCAAACAAGCAGTTAAGAAGAGAGGTGGGACAGTCAATTATCAAAGAGCATCGTGTTTCAGGAGCTTCAAAGACTCTAAAGGTTCCTGAGAGCCAGTTGTAATGTACTGTCAAAAAATTAGTATTCAAAGCCGTCAATTATGCCATAGTGGTCTTCACCAACAATTATTGTGTGTAAATATTAAGACCAAGAAAATGGGAAACAATAAATTTGCGTTCCATGTCATAAATTCTTAATTTATTATATATGTTATTTTCACAGAGCAGGTTGTTGTTGTTAAATATATTATAAAATTAAAACAGATTTATTAATAATTTACTCTGCTCTATTTTATTAAAATAAATTCAAATATTCGCCAAGTCTAAAACGTTACAAAGTTGGACATCAAAGTTTCAAATTATGAATTTTTGAGTAAACATTGAAGCAGAGCAGGTGGTCCAAGAGCAGTGGCATATCATAGTATATCCGTCTCGACGCTATAACCAGTGTTCTAAAAGTGTGCGTTACAAAATAAACTAGTTCGAGGAATTTTGGATGTTACGGATGCCAAAATATCTCGACTTCCCTTCCTACCGTACCCAAGAAAAGTACACAACTCCAAACGGTAACTACGCAAATCCAACGTAATAATTGCAACCATGCTTTACTCCGAAACTATAATTATAATATATCTTTAATTAAGTCGCAATCTACAAGCCATCCCTCTCCCTTGAGTTTTGTTTCTCACCCCATCAACATCAATTTATAGGGTCCATGATTTTTGTTTCCCAAGTGAAATTTTGTATGGCCTAGGATGGTATTTCTTTTCTGACTTCCCAGCAGCAGTTTTTTACTGTCATCAGCTAGGACTGTATGGTGCCAACTACCCAAGTGTTCAAATTCGAGGGCAAACATGCTCGTAAAACTTCAGAAATTCCCAACAGGACATGTCTACGATGTGTTAAAATTGAGGTCAGAATAATTACACTTGTACGTAATAGTGCAACCTTATAAATTTTAAGAAGACTCCAGAGCCTATTTAAAGAAAAAAAACACTAAATATAATTAACATATAATTTATTTTTCGTAACTGAAATTGGAATAATCGGAAACGTCTCTGTTCCACACCCGCAGTTCACCGTGAACCTGAATACATACCCATAGGTGCATCAAGAACCGTGATAAATGTGCAGTTATATTTGAGTCAAATCGTCGTCGTATTTATTATTGATATGGCGCAAGTCTCGTCCGATGCCTTCGCCTGGTCGGTAACTGTAAGTTATTGTCTATCTTACCGACGAACAACTTTTCATCTAATATTATATCTTTCCGACGACAATGGAAGTAATAATATATATATATATCGTTTCCTTGCAACGCAACGCAAACTCTCGCGTATTTCTAGTACTTAAATGTTAGCCGAAACAGTGTCGAATTCGGGTGTGATCCGCATAACATAGAAAATATTTTAACCAATTGCAATTTTATTTCCCAAAATCATCAGTTTATCTACCCCGCTGTACATATGAACGGCTTTTTACAGCAGGCGCGCGCGCTTTATGGCCAGTTCCAGAGATTAGTGCATCGACGTCTTGGCACCTAACACCAAGCTCCTAGCCCTTTCTGCGTCTGTCCAATATAGTAATTATCGTTCAGGAATAGACGGATAAAAGAAACATAGAATATTAATTTTAAATTAAAAACGTCACTTTCTGTGGTACTTCTCATTTAAATAATATGTCAATCGTTCATAAACTCTTAGAACTGCCTTTAATTATGGCACAAAGTTAATCAAATATCTATTTGTAATGAATTAATTTTTATTATTATTTCTAAAACATCATTAAATAAATTGGAAAAGTTATTTACTTTGAATTACTTTGTTTAAAAATCACATGTATGCAATTCCAGACCTTATTCATTTTTATGTTATTCAGTTAGGTGTCTAATAAATTGTTAACGTAAAAGGGATGACATACGTAATTCACTCAACAATCATTATTACAGTATGTTCTCTTCCATGTACGAAATTATTTTTGTCCTATTTCCTCTTCTTTTTTTTCTATGGCTCTACAGCCCATCGAGGGCCTGGGCCTACCGGGGCGACCGCATATTGTCATCTTGCATGACACATTCCGAATTTGGAGTTACACATGGTCAGCGTATACAATCTCCAGTAGTCATAGTCCCGATCGTCACGATCATGTCCTATTTCCTCGGTGAAATCTATTTATCAAAATATAAAAATTTAGAGACTTCTAATTCTGGTCAGAATAAAAATAATAAATTGATCTTTAAGAAAGGCACGCAAATATACTATAAAATTAATAAATTATTAAGAGTATTTTTGTCTTTATGTACGTTATAAAACTATGAAAAAGAAGAAAGCAAGGTATTTTCTCTATACGTGTTTGAAAACTCTTGTGAGATATTTTACATTAAATATGTTTTTAAAGTAGTATTAATTTGATGGCATACCAGTTCTAAATTTCATTTTTATGTGCAGGGGAGAAAAACTTTTAAATAAAGCCATTCTTAAATATTAATTTGTAAAAGTTTTGATTTAGGTGCTTACGCCCAAAACAGGAGCTAGAGTTAATTAACTGTACAAGAAAAGTATTTTTTAATTAACATAGTAAACTTACATCACTATTATTCTTGTGCACATACAAAATCGTTTGTCTACGACTTAAATATTAACGTTTGAGTTCCGGCTATAGCCGCAGTAACCACTAGTAATAGTAACGGAGAGAGAGCATAGGAGAAGCAGCAGCCCGAAGTAGCCGCAGCACTTGTGGAGGGATTGAGGAGTGAGGAGGGTTGGTTTACTCGCAGGTGGAGGAACTAAGCTGCAGATAAGACGCTGCACGAGCGGAAGGCGACCACCTCCGGATATTGGGGGAGGCGTCTTCGTCTAGAGATAAACCACCATAAATCGCCACTCCCTTGCAGTTAGCGTTGCTCATTTCAGCAGTTTAACGTTCTCGGGGGAAATATTCGCTCCTTGCTAAATTCCAGTATGTAATCTAAGTCCCCCGCCAGGACCGCCGCGGAATTACTGCAAAAAAGGCTAAAACAAATTTGTGAATGTTAAGGAAGAAACAGCCCCGAAGAAACAATTCTTATCCCTCCCTACCTCTGTCCCCCTAGTCGTTGTAAAATGTGGAAATATTACCTTTAGAAGAACCCATTGCAACATAGCCACTCAGCATTATGAAGATTAACTTCGCGTATTTTCCAGTAAATGGTAAGAGTAAAAGATAGGCGAGATTCCGCATATACAAGAAAGAACGTATTTATAACGGAACTTGCTTTACGTTTGCATCGCTTGTGTAGTCTTCTAGAGGAATCCGTAAAAACAATAAATTGCTAGATATTGCTGTTTATAAAAAAATTCTTACTATCACTATTTCTTTTCATTACATTTTAAACTAAAATAATTAAAAACTGCTCTCCAAAAATGAAAAATTGCAAAAGAAAATTCTTTTTTGGGTGACAGGCTACACGAGGCTGACTCCCCTTGAATAGCATAGGAAGGGAATTTGAAAAGGGCATGTGGAAGAGAGAGGAAGACAGCCCCCAGTGTTTACCTTAACGGTCGTACCCGGTCTTCTTCTTCCTTGGCTCTATAGTCCATTAAGGGCCTTGGCCTACCGGGTTGACTGCCAACTGTCATCTTATATATTCCGAATATGGAGTGAGACGTTGTCAAGGTATCGACCCTCCGATTGTCTTAATTCCAGTTTGCGTGACCGTGACGGACCAAACATCCAAGCCCATGCCTGGATTCGTACCCGGGACCTCTGCGACGCTAGCCACTAGACCACAAGTGGATGGCAAGATCCTATCCGGTATTCACCTGAAAGAGATGTAGGGCAAACCGCAGCAGACCTGCATCAGGTAGGTCTGGCTGTTGGGTACTTGTCTCACGCCATTCCGAATGACTGAAGAGGGGTTTGCTGTGAGATCGCTGCATTACCTACTCTATGCTCCGACCACTTAAGGAGGTGGCTGACTGACTGATCTAATAGGATCAGCAGACACTTCGTATCTATATATATGCACAAGGTCTGCGACCCAGAAACAAACGCGTTTCAAAAATGACCGAGCTGCCGAGCCATGTGAGAAAAAGTAAAAAAAAAAGAGAGTCCGTGCTATATCCACGCAAATGGAAATAAACCAATTACAAAAACCAACTCATATCATTAAAATAGTACACTACTCTTTCCGTTATATTATCAATATCAAACTCTCAAAAGTTGATCAATTATGCTACTTAACTATGTATTAACTAACACTTTAATTCTAATATAATTATTGAATAAACTATTAAATTGAGTATAAGGTTGAGCAATGACACTTTTCAGCATAAAAATTACCCATTTTAAGTTAAATGTTAGACTACAACTTGTTCAATTATCAAGTTCAAATTTTCACCAACTTGTAAAACCATCTGCATTCACAACTTTTATTAAACTCTGCGATATTTCCCTTATTTTTCAAATGTATTATTTTGGTGTACTTTGACCACGGTCAATGTGATATCGGTTCATCCTACTAGTCAGATCTAGTATTCAAAATGCACATGTACTGAAAAAAACTGTTGTATAATGTTTATTTATTATTACTGTTTAATATTATCAATACATGCTTCAATTCATTTAATGATAATTCATTAGTGAATTAAGTGCTTATCCTTGAAAATGTTCCTAACCCTGTAAAAATTTAATTAATTGTTTAATATGAAAGGATTACAGTATAAAACAAATGAAGAAAATAAATTCCATCAACTCTTCAGTTAACAAATAATAATTCTGTTTAATGTTATTAAATTCTTTAAAATTACTTCATCAGACCTAACAGATGATCGATCAAATTAATTAAAATATAATGCTTGAATTTTTTTATTGTAAGCATTATTTAATCACACAAAACCGGGAATGTCAAGATGTCGCACTTGAAATTATTTCGACAATCTTTGCAAGCGACAAAAATTCTGTTAAATTATAATGATGAAAATCTTACCAACGTTTTTTTTATCACCCTTTGATATTTCCGTAACTTCGTATTGCACGATATAATTGGGCAAAACTCGAGATCTAAATCTGCCGAGGTCCCCTGAAATCTGTAATCTTAAACGGCTTTAAGAGTAACCAACCAGAAATTTGTAAGCAGAATAAGGGAAGAGAGAACAATTTGGAGGGCTTGACCAAGAGAAGGTTTAGATTAATAGGCCACGTTTTGAGACGTGAAGGTCTTGTAAAATTAGCATTAGAGGGAATTGTGTAGGGTAAGAACAGAAGAGGGAGGACGAGGATGGAATACGCTAATCAAATTATGGAGGATGTGCGATGTAGTAGCTGTGTAGAAATAAAAGGCTTCAGCAGGATAGGTTGTAATGGAGGGTTGATCAGACTAGTCTGAGGGCTAAATACCACGACAACAACAAACTTATGATTAATTGATACGGAAAAATAGAAACATACGTATTTAAAAAAATATATTTCCATTTATATATTTATTTATAAAAATTCTTCCTTGTGTTCATTATGTGGGATATAATTGATCAATTTTTAAAGTAGTATATCGTCAACATTTATTCGACTTTTTGAATGATCTAAAGGTTCAGCAAGAACATTCAGTCTCGACGACAGGCAGGTAAGATGTGGTTTCTCCCGGCGCCAGACTGCTAGACGGGAGACGTGCCTGCCTGTGAATTTATAAGATTAGGCTTGTTCTTGCTCAGGGAACGTTCACCTTTCAAAACTTACGAAGAACTCTGTTCTCCTTGTCATGGAAAATTTCCCGCGTTGGATGAAGGATTGGTGGAACAAACATCACGTGGGTTAGTTTTCCCTTGTAGAAGGGGAAGATACGAGTTTAGCTGGGAGGCGAGAAATAGAAAATGTTCAGAATTGTGCAAGACGTTGAGAAGGCGAGGAGGCAGAGGAGGAAAATTGATCAGGACGTGAAAGGGAGGGGAAAACTGGAGAATGGAACGGATGTTGAAAGGGAGGAGGAAGCTGGAGAGTGCTATAAGAGTTGAAAGGAAGGTGTGAATTGATGCTCTTTAGTGAAAAGGTTGTGAGTACAAGGAAGGCCAGAGGGAAGAAAAACTGGATTTTCCTCAATCACCGGCAGTACCCGGTCCGTCAGAGGGCAAATTTACAATTCAACCCGGAGGAAGAAGGAAGTCGAAAGCTGGAGGGTGGTCCAACTCGAGGAAGTTCGGTCGCCTAGTAAATGCATCAAGAGACGAAAGGAGATAAAACAGGTCGTCAAGAATGAACAAAAATCTCTGCTGTACGTGGTTACCCAATAAGTAATTAACCCACTGATATTTAAAAATCGTCCCCTTTAATTGATTCATGTTTGTTATAACGCGCAGTATCCCTTTTAGTGATTGTTTTTTTAATTATTATATTATATCCTAAAGCGCAAGTAATTTTATTAAATAAAACCCCTAATCATTTACAACATATAGACACCATATGGCACGTAATTGAATATGGGGAATTTCCCAGTATTACGTCTGTCTCATTTCATAGTGACTTACAGACATTCGCGTTCCCATATTTTTTAACTATGACTCCTTCCACATGTGTACTAGGAGCTCCTCCCTGTGTTTTCCTCGGATTTTATGAATGTGTGTACGTTTTACTGCAGTTTGTCCATGCGCTGAAATCTGTATTCTACCATGGAAACACACACACTCAATTAACGAATGTGTCGATTCCCATAAGTCCTACTAATTGATTTTCATGGTGACATATCTCAGTTTTTAATTTCTGATCTGGGGAAACCAGGAAAACTTTATATCAAGTTACCAATAGGTTATTCCATTCTCATTTCGTTTCATTAAACTGTTGAAAGGTAACGAACATAATTTGTCGGTAATCTCACAGAACGGCCCTGTAGACTTGGTAAGTGCAGTTCTGCAACGGGTCCCTACTGCTGTCAAACAGCCACAACTTCTCTTCCAAGGCTTATAAATAGAAGATAAGGGAGGAGTAAGATAATGTTACTTCTGAGTCCTTTAACTACTCGCCTGCGGACGGCCGATAAACTCTCATAATGTATATAGCTACACTTGTGGACAACCGGAACACTCTGCAAGCTGCAGCTTCTAATCCCGAGCGCTTACAGCAAGATGTCATTTCTAAGCAACTTGATTTCACAGCTTCATGAAAGGGGATGTTACGCTTCCCTCGTTACACATATTACTACAGAAACTTGCTCACAGCATCTCGTCTTATGACGAAAGCATTCAAATACCATTAAGATTTTCTTTCTGGAGATCATTGCTGTTTTTATAGGGTTTATTGTCACGTCACACATTGACAATAAAATAATTTTATGTTTACGCAATTAAATAATATTTTGCGTGGAAATATAAGTTTTGTACTATATTAGAGTGTATATTTATTTTTATGCAAAATAATTTCTTTACTCTTTCTTCTAAAAAATCCATAATAGATTATCATTCCAAATATTAAACAGGTAAAATAACAGATACGTATTTCTAAGATGGCAATGATTTGCAATGGAGTCTTATTGAAAGTCTTGCGATAAGTGTAAACAACCAATATGGATTTAAAAAGGATTAGGGATGAAAACATACAGGTCATTGTCTATAATAGTTGATTTCTGTATCGGTTAACCACCGTTAAGGTTACTTTTACTCCAGTTTGATCTTGTTGTTATTTACTACCTAATGCCAGGTCCAATAATTTTAAATTTTCTTTGGAAGATATTTCAGAAATTAAATAAAGATCATAAGAGAGCATTCTGTTATGAATGGGAAACATTGAATTATATTTTTAGAAGTGATGTTGCTTTGATGAACTTTGTGATTCATCGGCCTATTTCGCTAATTATTTATTATGCAAGAGATAATGCAAATTAAAATTTTTATACTAGGATAAAAATGTTTAGTCAAAAGTTATGTGGTTTCTTAAATACAGCGTCGTTAAATGTTGTTTGTTCCAATGAGAGAAGACATTTAACCGATCGACACATGAACCAAATGCAAAATTTAGTGTGTCAATGAAAATTATTTGTTTTTAATTTAGCTCAGTAAAGATTTGTACTAACATAGAAATAAATAAAAAGAGGGGCAGTAATTCAGCACATAAATTTATAACTATTTATTCAATAACGACTTTTCGTCTCCTTTCTGAGACATCCTGAGGCGTAAAATTTAGCAATTCATCATATTTACTCCTTGACTCCCTCAGCCAAAAAGATTATTGAATGTACATGTGAAGAATTAAATCATTTACATGTGAAGAATTTAGTGTCGCGGACCTTCTCCAGCGACGGTTACGGTTTAAAAGGGGAAGTCTCAAAAATGAGTCGAAACGTCGTTTTTGAATAAATAGTTATAAATTTATATGTTGTCTTATTGGCCGTCTTTTTATTTGTTGTAAATTTTAAAATCATAAAACTATCTTGTAATATAAATAAATAGTAATGTAAATTCTACCTGATATAATTTCACTTTTAAATACAGAATCCAAATAGAAAAATGTGTTTACTGCATAACCATCCGATAAATTGAGTGGCTATTTAATAAATGTGAAAATGTCAGGGATCCAGTAGAAACCAACATTTCCAAAAATTAATTTTTATACTGCTAAGACGGTACCTCAATTAAAGTTATTTCAATTCACAAACGCCTTGACCTGACAAAGACGGTTAATAAGGTGCCACGATAGTCGAACGCATACTGAAGAGTGCGGAAATAAAACTGAAGTTAGTGGATACATAATTGAAGTTGTTACGACGTACGTAAAACACAGAGAATTCTATTCAAGTAGAGTGGCAGTATTTTGAAATTTCAGCTGAGGTAGGGAAATAATCAGATTGGATCTGAATAGGTCATAGGAAAATCAATTGACGAATCTTCTTCAAGGATCGAAAGAAAGGAAGTTTAGGAAAGAAGATAGAAAAGTTTCGGTAAAGTGGGTTTTTTGTACCTTTGTACCAATGTGGGACTTAAAATGAATCACTAGAGAATTTTAAGTTGTTCATTAAGAACAATAAAAGGAGACTGGACTGTAGGAGCCCAGGAGTCAAGCCATTTCTTCAGAATGAGATTAAAACTTTCCTCAGAAAGTTCTGAAACTGACCTCCATTCCTACTGCTTTATATCAGCAACGCGCAGTGGGGGAGCCAATTTTAAGTCTGAGAAATACTCACGAGGCTTCTCCGAATCTAGTATAAACTGAATGTAAGCAAGACCATCTTTGAAATCTAAAGCGACTTTAAAAACTGTTACGCTCCGTGAGGTATAACTTGACATACCCAATCCACAATTCAGAAAGGATAAAGGGGAGGAGAATATTGACTAATAAGTAAACCAAAAGAACTGAAGAATTTTAAGCAGCTTAACATAAAAAAATAAGAAGAATAGTAGGCTAGATGGGGCCAGGAGCCAAGCCATGTCTCCAGAATGAAGCTCAAATTTAGGTTGATTTACTATTCCTCAGAAATATCTCAGATTGACACCCCACTCCTTCCGTTTTACATTGACAATGACAGTTGGGGAGTGAATCTCAGGTTAAAGTAACGATTCAAACTGAATTTATGTAAACCAAGCACATCCTAAGAATGGTGAACGTCTACTGGTAACTCGGCGTTTCTGTTTGTTCCTGCCTTGCTAATTCTAAGACAGCCACATCCGGCTGTTTTCTCCAAGAAAATCCTAACCGAGACGTGAATTGCAATTTAGCTAAAATATATTCCATCCTTGGCCTCCCTCTCTTTTCTTACCCCCACACACTTCCCTCTAATGCTAATTTTAGAAGATCCTCATGTTTTAGAACGTGGTCTATTAATCTATCCCTTATATTGGGCAACGTCCTCCATATTGTTCGCTTTTCCCCTATTCTGTTTAGAACTTCCTCGTTACTTACTCTATCCACCCATCTGATTTTCAGCATTCGCCTATAGCACCACATTTCAAAGACTTCTATTCTTTTCCTTTCCGAAGCTCCTATCGTCCACGTTTCATATAACGCCACGCTTCATACCAACATTTTTAGTAAAGATTTCCTAATATTCACACTTATATTACCCGCTAGTAAATTCCTCTTTCTCACGAAAGCCTTCCTTGCCTGTGCTATCCTACTCTTTATGTCTACTATATTTCTACCATCTCTAGCTATTATGCTGCCCAAGTATCAGAATTCCTTACCTAACGTCAAAATATCTTTTTCCAATCTAACAGCCTTTGGTATTACACGTTTTCCCATACTTCAATCCATTCCCTTGATTTTCCCTCTATTAATCCTTATATTGAACTATTTCTCCATGACCACGTGCATTCCATTTAGTGTGTTTTCCAATGCTTCTTCTGACTCCCCTAATACTACAACATTATCGGAAAAGCGTAGGATTTTTATTTCTTCTCCTTGCAATATGATTCCTTTTCCATATTCAGTTTTAATTTTCTTCATAACCTGTTCGGTATATACGTTAAGCAGCATGGGCGACAGATTTCATACTCATTTCTTTATTACGTCTTTCATTTCTTTATCTTCTATTCCAATTGTTGCTGCCTTCTGTGGAGGTTATGTATAAGCCTCCTTTATCGATATTTTATTCCAGTGCTCTTCAAAATCATTAATAGTGTGTTCCAGTTCTCGTTATCAAACGCTTTTTCAAAATCTACAAATGCCATGAAGGTAAGGCCGGTTTTTCCTAATCCTGTCTTCTAAATTTAGCCGCAAAGTCAATATTCTTTCTTTTGTCTCTATATTCTTCCTAAAACCAAATTGATATTTTCCTAAATACGTACAGTTGTTCTCCGTACCTTATAAATCTAGATATGCTTATCTTCTAGAAATTTTCTGATGTAATGTATAGAAATCCCACGAAGCAAAACGACTCGTGTACCACAACTCTTGACTAAAGATCCCGTACTCACACAAAGTGTGTAAAATAATTGCAATTTTCCTCTCTACTTCACCATAATTGTCCATATTTCACTTTCACACAGGTGATTAGGATCAAACAACCCTACATTTTGAGACAATTATTTTACGCCCCTAATGCGCATTAATATTGATTATACCTCAATTTTTACGGATAAATAAATATTGAATATTCTGGTTTCAAGTAAAAGTGAGGAAAATAGATCGATTTTACCTAACAATATTCAGTCCGAGTGAGCGGCATCAGAGGACTAATAAACTTACTCTTCCGTGCCGTAAAACAGTAATTCATTCGTAGGTTTGTTTTATATCCTCGCATCATATGAGCAGTGTTACTGTAGCGCCGGCACCTGTAATGGTAAGTGATGGTCTGGCAGACTGCTGAGGGCCAGGTGAAGACTCGCTGTACTCTCGGCCTAGATGAAGAGTTACACCGAAAGACCCGCAAGACCAGCTCAATGAGAATTTATGACGGACGCATCGTGTGATATCGTTGTCGCCGCTGCGCAAAGTACGAGCTTCACTGCAAAGTATAAAACATTCATTGCACATAAACAGTAGTTTCCTTTTCAGAGTGCAGTGTTGGACGAATAATTATTTTTTTTAAAAGAAGTCAACCAATTAATAAAATTAAAAACGTATAACACCATTATACGTACTAATTGATACATTATGATGTGACGGAGATATATTAATAAAAGAGCTTAATATTGCTTGTAAAAGCATACCAAACACTTTTATTAGAAATTGTTTCAAAATAAATTAGCTAATTCAAAAATATAAGTTATTTAAATTAACGAGTTGAAGAAATAATTGAATCAATTACAATTTTACTTACTCTAAAACAAGTACGTTTATTAAACGGCTAAGATGTAATATAAGTACTGATGAACAGATATTTGAAAGCTTTTACTGTACAAAAATCCTAGATATATTAGTGTTTTACGAGATTTTAAATAACATTAATCACAAATATTAGGAGAAAGTTCACTAATAGAGTAAAAATAAAAAACAAACACAAAATTGGTAGAGCTTAGGATGTAATTTTGAAGCGTAAAAATAAATAATTAGGGAAATGGTATTATCTAAAAGTAGGTTGGACTGTTATTTCCTTTGGTTCCTTGACTTTTGTGTTGTAATGCAATTAAAACAAAATTGAAGAGTAAAATAGTATTACGTTAAAATAAGTACAGCTCCTGTTTTATGCGATCTCTTGTCTGATATTTTCCGGTACTTCCTACTTATTATCATAATTCGGCACGTTCTCCGATGATAGGAATTCCGATTAATTATTTTTAAGGCACTTATATGAAATGAAACCTGGCAAAATATCATCGATACAACTTTGACTAAATATTTAACGATAAGAATCGTTTACGAACATGAAGGTTTACGTTAACACTCTCTGCATCTTGAGAAGAAGTAGCCAGTTCTAATGGGGTTAGATGATATCGATCGATTCAAGTAAAACTAAATTACAGTTTAATTTTACATCTCGAATTTTTAATACAACAACAGGAATCACCTTAATATTAGGTGTCTGGAATATGCGGGAATCCGATTGGACTGTTAGCGCAAATTACAAAATTGGCTGAAAGGACAGAGTGTTTAAGTCGAAACGAGACGAGAAGAAAATTTTTGCCTGGGACTGCCACCAAATCTGAGCCAGTTTATTTCACGGTGTTAGATTTAAATTATGAATCTCCACTTAGACAAAATTGCGGAGTTTCTAGTTATACCAATATCTGCTAACGTTACTCGTCATTGAGAGAAACAAAGCCGGGATGAGTGCAGATTTGCGTTCCCGAACTGCGTGCGCTGCTGACTCTTTGCAGAACGACGAAATTTCTTCTGTCTGTGTGATCCACACACAACTCACACCGTGGTTTGCCGTAATCATCGCCCGAATCTTCACACAAGTGCGAGTGTGCACATTGAAAAGCGAACAACGGAGCCTTCGCCAATCCACTGTTTGCCTAGTGGACTACGAATTTGAGATCTGGCAGACAAGGCACAAATCGCACAACGAAACAATCTTGCTCCTTTTATAAAGTTTTCTAAATAATTCTTTCGACTCAAATCACATGAAATCTAAATTTCAAATTTTCACAACGAGATTTTTCTCAATCTAAATCCCTGTTGAAAAAGAGAATTTATCGATGAGATAACAATGCGGCAAAAATATTATTAATTTTATGTAATACATTTGCGTCTTTTGTGTAATTTACAGAAAAGAAACATACCAATCCTCTAAAATAATTTTGAAGTGAATTTGGAGTTCACGTCTGCGTTATTGTTTTAATACCTGTGCTTAAAATTTGACCTTTCCCAAGTCAGTATTTATAATTTACTGTCAATTTTTTAAAAATCACAAGGCGACATTAGAAATGAAACAATCAGGTTGTCTGTTATCGTTCGTAAGCAAAACATTCATCACATAAGAGAAATTATTGCTGGTTTCGACAAACTACTACAGCACAGCAGAAAGTTTGATTATTATGCTAGGCATCCATTTGAGCCTCACTCAAGAGTGACAAACTGAAACGTCTATGATAGTTTTCCACACTTTTACCTCTCCCAATTAACATAGCTAAAGCTCATCGAAAATTTGTCAAGAATCCAGACTCCAAGTTCTCTATAATATATTTAATAAACAGACCAAAAAATCAACAGAAAAGTCCTTGAAAATTCCTAAAATCTTGTTTTGGTTACCGAGACACGCACATATACATACGCACACACACACATGTATATATATATATATTCCGTTTTTAACATTTATTTCTAAGTATATAAATTAATAGAAACCAATAGGTACCTCTGAAACGTGGTGCTGTAGAAGAATGCTGAAAATCAAATGGGAGATATATATATATATATATATATATATATATATATGCTAATTGACCATACACAACGTAAAACCAGGTATAATATGATCTCACTAAAATCCGGCGATTGGTAATCGTAGCAATTCAGTACGGACGTGTACAAGCAGTTCGCTCATCGCTGCAGTTGGATGTTCCGGAAACATCTATAACTACCGACAAGCAGCGGAAAACAGACTCCTCCGCAAAATTGTGCATATTTACTCTCTCAAGTATTGCAATACTATTTAGATTGAATAATTATCACAATACTTAAGTTCCGTCCATAAAATGAAATTTATTGGTAACTCAAGTTATTATGTCTCTCATATTTCAGAGATTTTTTTTAAGAAAAAGAGGATAGGAAAACTATGAAATACCATTTTTTTATTCATAATTTCTCAAATTTTAGCAAATTATCCTGTACCTGTTCTCTCGCGATTTTTATAAAGCTCCAAAATAGAGTTAATATTCTGCTAAACACAGCGGTAGCTTGAGCTTTCCGAAAATAAATAAAATTTAATTATTAATTTTTATATAATTGTAATTTAATACAATTTGTAACTAAATAAATTCATTCCTTTGAATAACTTAACACTCGATCATAATAGAACCACCACAAGGTACAGGAACCTGGTCTTAAAAACAATTGAGGAACACCAATCTGATTAAAAGAAAATTTCAATTAATTTATGCACGTTGTTGTTCTATTCAGTCCTCATACTAGTATGATGCAAAACTCGAAGACAAACTATTCTGTGCAAGTCTTTTTATTTGTACATAGCTGCCACGTCCCTTATCCCCTCCCATTTCCTTAGCGCATTCCATCCTTGATATACTTTTTCTGTATTTACCCCACACATTTTTCTTTAATACGAATTTTATTAGACCCAATGTCTCAAAACGTCTCATATTAATTTATCCCTTCTCTTGGTCAAACTTCTCCATATTGTTCTCCCTTCTCTTAATATTCTTAGAACTTCCTACTTAGTTACTCTATCCTCCCATTTGATTTTCAGCATTCTTCTGCAGCGCCACATTTCAGAGGTACCTATTCGTTTCTATTAATTTATATACTTAGAAATAAATGTTAAAAACGGAATATAGAAGAGGAATCATACTGTAAGGAGGAAAAATAAAAAAACTCTACGCTTTGCTGATGATATTGCAGTATTACGGGAGTCAGAAGAAGACTTGGAAACCATAATAAATGGCATGAACGGGGTCCTGGAGGAAGAGTTCAATATGAGGATTAGTAGAGGGAAAACCAAGGTAATGGATAAAGTATGGGAAACAGTGGAATAACAAAGGCTGTTAGATTGGGAAGCGATATTTTGACGGAAGTTAAGGAATTTTGCTACTTGGGAAGCGTAATAACTAGGGATAGTAGAAGTATAGTAGACATAAAGAGGCAAGGAAGACTTTCGCGAAAAAGAGGAACTTACTTACGGGTAATATCAGTGTGAATATTAAGTAATCGTTGCTAAAAATGTTTGTATGGTGCGTGGCGTTATATGGGTGCGAAACGTGGACGATAGGAGTTGCGGAAAGGAAAATAATACAAGCCTTTGAAATGTTGTGCTATAGGAGAATACCAAAAACCAGATGGTTGGGTAGAATCAATAACGAGGAAGTTCTGAACAGAATACGGGAAGATCTAACAATATGGGAAACGTTGACCAAGAGAAGGGATAGATTAATACGCCACGGAGGATGTGAAATGTTCTAGTTATGTGAAAATGAAAAGGCTTGCGAAGGATAGGTTAGCATGGAGGGTTGCATCACACCAGTCTTAGGACTCAGTCCCACAACAAATAGATATTTGCTTTTCGATTGAGTATTCGTGAATATAAAGTATAAAATCTCTTCGTTTTTCAGAACTAATATTTTATTGTTCATTTATATTTTCTGTCACAAAATATTGAGTGCAGTTGATGTTGAGACAGACAACGGTTTACCGGTTCAAGGAAAGGTAGAAGTCTTTGGTCTGAGTGCGGTGAGGAATCGTTACACTGGCCCTGCAAATGGAACACAGCACATGACACCCTCGGGCACTAGCATATGCTTAGAAATCCTGTTTTAATAACGCCTGTAAATGTCGTGCAAAAATTTATGAGGCGGACCACGACGGCTCATGTGGTCTTTTATCTCTCGGACTCATAACTCTTAATGCATAAACTTCTCTCGATTAATTCCACTCTGCGCCCGCTCGGGAAGATTCCGCAGCCAGCAGGCGTTTTATAGGCAGTCGTAAAGGGCAAGGCAGGGCTGCCTTCGTATCGAGCACACGGCATTTATCTAAGTGGCGTAACAGCCAACACACCGTGTAAATCAAAGCTTGCGAGCGTGAGTGCGTGCAGTAGTAAAAGTGTTTTAATGCGCATGTGTGTGTCTTGTCGAGGCCTCCAATTACATTCAGTTTATGTCGCTTGGGGGCGCCGATAACACAGACATTTTAAAGGATCTAAGTCCACAAATCCCTACGGGTGGAACGAGTTTACCCAGGCACCTCGACGATTTACAATCGGCCTAGCGACGGGCTTTTCCTTTTGAGATATTTATCTGACCGCTGAGATGCGACACACAATAACCTACGAACCGCTCTCAAGCAGTTAAAGTTTTTAGAGGGCTAACTTAAAATGCGTAATTACGCACAACATGTGTAGCACTCCAAAGCTCCCTGAAATCTTACAATTTAATTACGACCGCACTGAGCTTTGGTTTATTGCGTCAACTAATTCCTATTCCCTAAACTTTAATGATCTTCAAAACAATCAGGAAAAGCAATATTCATGTGAGAAAGAAAGAGGAATGAGTCTTATAAAACAAATTAACGCGATAGTGAACATAACATACGAATGGAATCCAAAAACTTTTATTCTACATTAACAATATATGATGGTCAAGAAATAATTAATTACAAACTGAAAATACTTACGAATTACACAATCCGTTAACGTCATCAGTAGTGCACTCAAAATAAACTCAAATATAATAAATATGTTATTCGATAATTCAGTAATAACTGTAACTGTATTTGTATGAGTTTTGAATTTAATGATAAACAATTTTATTTAATCTATAACTTTCAGACATTAACATCGTATAATATTTGTCATCAGTAGTAATCAGTCTTTGGATTGGTCTCATACAACCTTTCATGCTAACCTATTCTGTGCAAACTTTTTCATTTCTACATAACTACCACTTCTCACATCCTCCCTTATCTGCTTAGCATTTCAATCCTTTGTCTCCCACTTCTGTTCTTACCATACTCACTTCCCTCTAATGGTAATTTACCAAGACTCTCCTGTCTCAAAACGAAGCCCATTAATCTATCCCTTCTCTTGGTCAAAGTTCTCAATATTGTACTCTCTTCTCTTATTCTACTTATAACTTCCTGGCTAGTAACTCTTTCCACCCTTCTGATTTTCAGTAATCTTATATAGCAACACTTACATTATTATAAATCAAATATTTGTGTTGCCATGATTAATGAGAACTGAACACTTATCATAAGGTTGTTTTAATTAGAAATATGTAATATTGGGCAGCTTTATATGTCATTTTTGCTTTTTATTTGTAACAAACATTGCAGTCTATACACGAAATTATTTAAAATACATTGTGCTCGTCTGAATTATTGTAAGAATGCGATTCGGTAAATTATAGGTGGATAAATCTCACGCCTTATAGGGAATCCTCGGATAGCTCAATAGTATATGATGAGCTAGGACATTTCAGGTCAGTTCGAGATGTTTCAATTAATTGTCGCAACCTCTTTGTATGTAGCTTGACTCAAACATTTCTTGTTTTCTTTAATTGAAAACAATTGGTTGTTTTACATATGATATCAAAGTTACTAGATTTAATAAATTAATGAATTTAAATTGTGTATTATTTATAAATGTAATAATGATACATGTTTTGAAACAGTACGTCTTATGCGTGAGTTATTGGTAGATTTTATTTTTATACAAAACAAGTAACTTTTCCCAGTCTTTAATTAGGACCCTATCCCAACTTTTGCCACAATAATTTTTGAATTCAAGAGAAAGTTCGAAATAGTATTTCCCGAAAGAGTACCAAACCCCAGTCGTCCCCATTAATTCCCCTGCGACAATCGGTTTTCAAAACGGTCTTATCGCAGATGGTCCGAAAATATAGCCGTCAAAATAACTGAAAGTGTTCATAAGTGATAATTATGGAAACTTGGATGGGATACGCGAATCACTTTGTCAGCTTAATTGAAGACCATAGAAAGTTCTTCAAATAACTGTTGGTTGTAGTGAAAATAAAGTATTCTTTCAGATAACGTCGGCATGAGAAAACAAACTGTAACTTATTGCATTTTTACCAAAACAGAAACGTATAGACATTTAAGGGCTCGTATATTTACAATTTCAATTCTTCCTTAAAATATTTGTGTGTTCCATTTTATTTGGCGAATCTTTTCCATTGAAAGTCTTGTGCAAAAGACGTCTATTTTCCTATTGATGACTTGAAAATTTTAACATACCTGAAGACGTTGGCGGAGTTAGCCTCCGAAACGTTGTATTTTACAAATGAAATACCGAGAACTTCGTATTCAGGCTATAACCTATATATATATATATATATATATATATATATTCTATAACCTATTTATAAGGAAAGAGATTTTTTATGATGCTGCAATGAAGTTAAAGTGCAGATATTAGAATTAAGCATACAAAAATTTTGCCTTATATCAAGAAGATATGCAATTCAAGGATCCAAAATCGACAAAGTCATTAAGTGCTTTATTTATTAAAATTTTTATGTTTATATTATATTAAAGTTTTATATTTATAAGTAATTACTAAACAATAATTAATTCTTTTTCAAATTTTTGAGTAGGAATTACTCAACCTAAAAAATAAGCCAAGGATTCCGTTAAAATGTGTTCCATTGCAGAAAAAGTTTGAAAAACCCTGTCCTAAACGAATATGACACTATACCGAAATGTCGTTATGTATAATTAAAGAATAAACAAGTGAGAGTGAATTTGTTGGTTTCGTCAATTTACAAATTGGAAAATCAATATCAGTCTGTTTTATATAATTATTATAATGAAAAATCAGTTTTGTATTAGCTTTAACATTATCTTAGAAATTATTTTAAAGTTAAAGGTATGTAAAATAGGTGCTCGAAATACAACTATAGTCTAGTGTACCTAGGGGTTATCTCATTTCATTTCTATTTAATTAATTTTATGGACTGACCTTCTTGATGGTTGCGGCCAGGTATGAGAGGTCATGGCAAATGGCCTGTGCTGGATTAACGGAGCTCTAGGGTTATAAAGTTCTTGATGGGGTAAATCTCCGCAGCCACAATATTGGCACGTACTAGTATATTTCAAAGTAAGAGAGAATATTGTTAAACGTGAGGATTCACGTTTCTGTTTCCCCGTATTGAAAGCTGTGGGTATAGGAAATGGTTTGTCATTAGCCAAAGTCATTGTTATTTTTTTATCTGTAGGGGGTGTTGGAATAGATATAAAATTTTGAGGAGAGTTGGTTATGGGAGGGACGTGATACGGGAGTTATGTAGAAGACATGATATCGTTAGTTATCTAGAGGACATGGTATAGATAGTTAATTGTAGTCGATTAGAGCAGTCAAGGAGTCTTAACGATTTGGGATAAGGAGGGAAGAGTGAAAACAGCTGAACGCTTTTAATGGAGGAGGTGACTTAAGGAGCACCATCTATCTGAGGAGTCTCTTTCCTGGATGTACAAAGGTAAAGTAACAACTTACTGTACAACCATCAAAGACGTCAGTAATATTGCCACATTGGTCTTCGCCATATTTATTATTTATAAATATTATGACCATTCATTTAGTGAAAGAGGTGATTTGTATTAAATTATAAATTCGTTATATATTATATTGTCAGAGCATTAAATTATAAAAAATTAAGAGAATTATTATTTAATTGTACCCAGCCTTATGTTATTAAGGTAATTAAATTATTCCTCAAAATAAAACATGACAATAGTAATTTATAGGATGCAGTGAAATAATTTTTGTACCTCTGCACGTGTATCTAGACGCAAAGAGAAAAAGAAAACTTTAAACTGCAATTTCAAGTCAATCCCCCTGAAAAATTTACTTTCCATAGTATCATACCGGAAAAGATGTGCAAATAATAATGCCAACGGTTTATAAGTTCCAAATGTCCAGTGATAGAGAGTTTTAATTTTAATCTCGAGCATTAGAAGAGTAATATAAACTGGTAATATAGTTTTGTAAACTGTATTGAAGATGTATTATTATAATGTTGTGAATTTTATAGATATTAGTTGTCAACTGTTTATTTGGACCCATTCCAAGATTTCTGAGTAATTTGAAGCATATTTATACTTGTTTTTCACAAAGTTTATGTAATTTAAATATTTTATAGTTTTCTGAAACAGAATTCAATAAAACTACTTAGAACAAAACATTGCAACTGTGTTTGTGTTTCCTTAATCCGAAATATTGACATGAACTATAAGCTGAACCAAATATTGCTCCATAAATTTCTACATAAATCTGAATACCCAGAAAATTCAGAAGGTAGGAAGTATTATTCTAGTCACTCCTACTAAGCACGACTGAGAACTAAAGTGATTGAGTCTTTTTTAGATGGTAAAGTCCTGCAAAACATTTTATAATCGCTCACATTTGAAGGCGCTTTCTGGATTATTTCTTCAAACATTACAAGTAAAGCTTGATGAATGTAAACAATATGATTTATATTATTAACCAATTTATTGCAATGTATACGTTATAATATCTCATTATATAATAACAAATATAAAGTAGATTTTCTTTCCAAGATACGTATACACTTTCGAACTATCCCCTCAAAAAATGGCCCCAAGCTCTCACGCAACACTTTTCAATAGCGCATGTCTCACATGTCTGTCGTTTTCTACGTTAACGTGTGTCACAGTGTCCAGGCAAAAAAAGAAGAGATGGACTGCCAAGTCAGCAGCCAACAGTTTAGCCGAGCTTTAAACGATATGAACCAAAATTCTTTCCGTCTACTATTTCTATAGGTTCCACAGATTTTCTCCAATTACATTTGATTGGTTTCAAAAATGTATATTAATCAGTATCTATGTTCCAATTTAAGTTATTTAGATTATTTTAATAATTTATGGAAAACTGTAACATTTAAATGCCAATCACCTGTATTGTTCTATTGTTATTACACTATGACGCTTAGTGGTTACGCTAGTGGAAACGAAGTAGTATATATATGGTGTCTCATCTGATACAGTACGGCCAAATTTCTCTGAAGGGGTGCTTTTAAGCTCATTCTTGAAAGCTATTTTTTTTAAAAGGCAACCTCATTTTTAAACCCCAAGAAAGTTTTTCGTCTTTATGAGTTGCTTTCAGATATCTCATCATTCATATAATTTCCACTAATTTTACTCAAAAAAATGCCACAAAAACGAGTTCTAAGGTCAAGTAAATATTCAGACTATTTAGCGTAACCAAGGATACACAACATAGAGGTAACGTCTCATTCGCATCCCTTGCGCAAAAAAAAATAGCAGGAACTCGTGTGGAAATTGATCAGCGTTTACAGATGTTCAATGTTCCCACCGCTGACTTGCAGGCACAACTGAGTTCGATGAATGATTCGCGTTTCCGACTGTAGAAAACATTTCAGGACGCAACGTTTTTTAACTGGAGCGTGATACTGTCAAAGACTTACATACTTCGGCCTGCTTAGATCTAGTTCAGAGAAACAGTAATATCGGCTTCCTGTTTCTGAATGATGACTAGATTCATTTAAATTATTTTGTGTTTTAAAATGCTAAAACAAAAACTCCATTTCAGACAAAACATTAACTTGTAAGAAAGTTGTACAAAATATTTCGAGAGGCAATTAAAGAAGTATATGTTTGAAACAGGCTAGTAAAATAGATCTAAAATATATCAAAACCAATATTTTCCATAACAGGCAAAATTAATAAAAATAGAATTATTTTAAATATATCGTTATACCACTAAGGAGTTCAATCTGAGGATTAATAGAGGGAAAACCAAGGTAATGGAGTGTAGTACGGGAAACTGGAGTAACCGAGGGTGTTAGATTGGGAAGGGAAATTTTGAGGGAAGTTAAGAAATTCTGCTCCTTGGGAAGCGTAATAACTAGGGACGATAGACGTACAGTACACATAAAGAGTAGGATAGCACAGGCAAGGAAGGCTTTCGCGAAAAAGAGGAATTTACTTACGGGTAATATAAGTGTGAATATTAGTAAATCGTTGCTAAAGGTGTTCGTATGGAGCGTGGCGTTACATGGGTGCGAAACGTGGACGATAGGAGTTGCGGAAAGGAAAATAATACAAGCCTTTGAAATGTTGTGTTACAGGAGAATGCTGAAAATCAAATGTGTGGATAGAATCACTAACTAGGAAGAATAGCGGAAACGCGAACAATATGGAGGACGTTGACCAAGAGAAGGGATAGATTAATACGCCACGTTTTGAGAGATAAGAGCCTTAAAAAATTATCATTACAGAAGAGGCCAATGATGGAATACGTTAAGCAGATTAGGGAGTATGTGGGATGTGCTAGTTATGTGGGTAGGTTAGCATGTAGGATTGCGTCACACCAGCCTTAGGATTGAATACCACAACAACAATACTAAGTTATAGAGAGACTAACCAATTATGTAAGTTTACTTTTTCGTTATTACTTGAAAAAATATGTTTTGTCAGATAATTAAATTTCGCTTTGGTTACTACTCTTACCATTCAACCACGAGACATAAAACGGCGAACGTTACGGTTCTTCTACGCAGTCCCACTTAACTCACTTTTAATTAATGGAGAAAGTGGTATTACATGGCCGTGCATTCGTTATCTAGACAGTTATTTTCATTCTTAACAAGGCAATATTTCGCAGAAAGGTGGAAGGCAAAAATATATATTGCTAATAGGACAGCCGGCCAAAATGAGTTATAACGCTGCTCCGTAACATTGTTTCGCGAAAGGGCACAAGGCTTTCACACCGAACAGATATTGCGCCACATAAATTAAGATATAGCAGGAGAAAGGGACGGATATAAAAAGGTCGACAGACACTTAACGAGAGCCGGTCGAGGAGCTGAAATAACTTCCACGTCTATAGATCTATCTGACAGCACTGGGTGTAAATCTGACCCCAGAGCTAGGGCTTTATTGAATCCCAGCAGCATATCGACCAATAAAACTCGCCGCTAAACCGGCAGCAGAGGTAATTATGGAAATTACGAAAGGCCTAAATCATCGACGACAGTCTAGGATAAGCCACCTCATAATTCAGTCGCGTAACTACTACTCCTGCGTTACATCGAGGGTAGAAAGAGAGAGCGGACTGTCCCCCCTCCCCCCTGGCACCATCCCTATCATCGTTTTTTAGTCACGAATAATTAAAACTGTATTTGTCCCTAATAACCGATGTATTACCTGCAGGTTAATTACTTTAATATAATTTATGTGATGGCTTGGATTGCCTCGTTGGCAATTAATGACCTATTCATTCCAGACGCATGCGCAGTAATGTTTTCCAATTAAAGGCTTCGGGGTTTTCTGTGTACGTGTGTGTGTGTTCGCCGATGACAGACCTTCATTAATGTAAATAACCCCTTCAGGCAGGTAAAGCCTGCCACGCTCTCGCGGTTATGACAACATTCCGGGCAGTAAATTCTGTCAGCACTAATCAGATCAGAGTCGTCGAAATGAAAACATAAAATAGATTATTAGTCACATGACTGACATATTTGGTCGGCGATGTGTTACGGACCCGATGGCAGCGTTCGCGGGAAATGTTTGCAGCGCCTGTTTTAATTTCTGCTTTCGTCCGTTGTCCCTGCACATAACTTATGCATGTACATCAATATAAACACTGGCCGTTATTACTGCTGCGTCGTTGTTTATTATGATTATGAACGTCACTTTGGCGATAGGAGGCAAAATTTTAGGCATAAATTTGGAAGGTTATTAAGTCACAGAATTTATTAATCTGAAAGGTGTTTGTAATGCGTTTCCAATTATCGTACATACGGCCACGTTTTCGTTTACAGTTTGGATTCCTGGATTTTTCTCGTACTGTTTTCCACCCGTGAATAATGAGTCTGATACTCTACTTTCGTAATATTACCCTCTTATGCAAGGTATAATCAAAAGGTAATTACTACATGTACTTAAGAAATTTCAAAATCATCTCCTTGTGAGCTGACTCATTTGCAGCAGACTTCAAACTGATCGAAACATTTTTGAATAATGGTACTTGACGTTTTCTTCCTAATTGCTACGTCAGAGGGAAAAGAAGATTTCAAAACTTCGGCAAATGAATCATTTACAGAAACTTCCCTACGTTGAAGTGTAACTGTGTACGTCATATTGCGACCAATGTTTTCCGTTTTCTTAACTTTACGGATATAAACTTCTGTAAATTTCCACTACGCAGATAGCAAGGTGTG
>CM067376.1:186006619-186070098 GCA_034510155.1 Eucriotettix oculatus
CCCAATCACATAAATAGTCTCATTGACTATCTGAACTATTTGTTCCCGGTGCTTAGCGACGACGACAATTGCTATGTCGTCTGCGAAGCCAATAATTTTGCTTTCCGTGGGAATCTCAAGTCTTAATACATCATCATACATAATGTTCCACGACAGGGGTCCTAGTACCGATCCTTGTGGGACGCCTCCTGTGATGACGTACTTTTCCACGCCGGTTTCCGTATCGTAGAGAAGAGTTCTGTTGGAGAGATAATTCGTCACAATTCTCCTCATGTATGATGGCACCTGTAACCTGCGCAATTTCTCGAGGATACAACTCCATCTTGCCGAGTTGAAAGCGTTTCTGATGTCCAAGGTGATTATGGCGCAGTATTTTTTAGGGCCTCTTTTCCATCTCTTCCCCCGAATAGCTTGGCGAGCGGTTTCCACTACCAAATTAACTGCATCGATGGTTGAGCGTCCTTTCCTAAATCCATACTGGCTGACAGAAAAACCATTCTTATCTTCTACCGCCTTCAACAGTCTATTGTATACCAACCGCTCCAACACTTTCCCCAAAGTATCAAGCATACAGAGTGGGCGGTATGATGATGGAAGTCCGGGCGGTTTATTTGGCTTTGGCAGTAATACCAGTCGTTGAAGTTTCCAAGGTTCAGGAAATACACCCTCTTTCAAACAAGAATTGAACAAGTCAATGAAAACGTCTGGTCTTGCTTTCATCGCAGCTTTGGTTACAATATTTGGCACCATCGGGGCCACACGCCTTATTTATATTTATGCGCTTGACAGCCCTTTGCAGTTCCTCTCGGGTGAATTCTGGAATCTCCACATTTGAAAAAACCTCTTCCCGTTGTGGGAACAATGTCCGGACAATTTGGCGCAAAGTTTGGGGACATGTTGGAGACTGAAAATATTTCAATTTCCCCATCACTATCTTGTATGGCATTCCCCATGGGTCTTCGTCAACCTTCTGGCACAGCTCACTCATGCAACGTCTTTTGCTGGCCTTTATCTCGTTTTTCAGTGAGCGACGATCATCTCGATATTGGCGCTGAAGGTCTTCAAAGGAAGATTGTCCTCTTGCTCGTTGGTATCGTCGTCTACTACGATTACACACGTCGCGCAGTTTTTTAATTTTATCCGTCCACCAGTAGACAGATGGTCGTCGACGCTGACTTCGTTTCCGTGACATGGTTGCGTCGCAAACTTTCTCAAGAGATTTCATGACATGTACTGCTTTGGTGAAGGCGGTACCGACTGGCTGGGTAATATCTTCTATCATAACTTTAAAAATTTCCTCATCAAATCGATGAGCCTTCCAACCAATATTTTTGGAAAGGTTATGCAAGCTACGACTGCTCCCTTGTTCTGCAGGCCCCACCTGGCAGATAATAGCCTGGTGATCACTATGACTGTAGTCTTCACTGACCTCCCAGTCAATATTCCGTCTGACCAGGCTATGACTAATGAAAGTTAGATCTATCACAGATCCCGTACCAGCCCGACGAAAGGTGTGTACATTTCCATTGTCGAGCAACACAACATCTAACGAAGCAAGGGCCTCTAGTAACGTTTGTCCCTTTACTGTCGTAATTTCACACCCCCACTCCAGGGCCCAGGCATTGAAATCTCCCGCGATTACTAGCGGGTTATGTCTGCTGGCATCAGCAACCAGACGATCTATAACGTTGGAAAATTCATCTATAGTTGCATTGGGCGAAATGTAGCAGCTGAACACATAGATGCCTTCCATCTTTGCCCAAGTAAAACCGTCTTCCATCCTTGTTTTAATTTCTTGAAAGGGTCGTCTTCCACAGGCCCAGATGGCTGCTCTCTGCGTTTCATCTCGTACCCAGGTTACATCACAGGGAATTCTATATGGCAATATCGATTGATTTTTCTCTCACTGTTTGCGATATTATATCCTGCGCCGCGCTGCAGTGATTTAAATTCGATTGATAAATCTTCATATTCAGATTCGTCTTGCGGCATCTCGAAGTGCCCTCTGGTACACTGGGCACATCTGCGTACCATACAGGTGGTCTCCTGTACCCTTTTGATTACACAAAGGGCAGCTGGGTTTATTGGTGCACTGTTTAACCTTGTGTCCCTCTCTGCCACACCTGAGGCACTGATTCCCTAAGTCATGTTGACTTTTGCAGCATCGTGCCAGATGACCATATTGAAGACATCTAAAGCAACGAAGGGGCGAAATCTTCAATCTAATGCGACAGGAGACCCAGCCAACTTTAAGATTGCCAAGTGTTAATAGTTTGTGAGATAGTATCCCAGGCATGTTTATGACAGCGGTTTGAGTGCCACTGTAAGCATGTCTCAGGGACTGCACAGTACACTGGCTCATAGCTTCATCGCCCAACTGTGTCTTCAGGGCTTCGTAAACTTCATCTTTAGACGTAGTTTCGTCAAGATCTTTTCGTTCTACTTGAACCGTCTGAAATAGGGCTTTGACAGTTGCCTTACCATTAAGTGCGGTTTCCAGCTGCGTTTTATATTTTATCGCCACATTATTTTTTGCTCGGCCGAACTCCAGAAGTAAGTCACCTGTCGTCGTTCCTTTGATTTTACCCACATTTTTCCCTAGCTCTGCAAGGGAGGGGTCGCTCTTTAATTTCCGTAGAACTTCTGCATATGAAATCTCACCCTCTGCCCTAATGGAGAGCGCTTCAGGTCTGTTGACACCACGTGGTAGTAGCCTTTGGGCTGGATTTCTATTATCATTCCTCCGCACTAGCGTCCAACCCTCGTCAGCCTGGATGCCTGTTCGTCCACTGTTAGCATCAACATTATCCGAAGGCATCTTCCCAATTGGCTTTTTTGAGTCAGGCATCAACCTCTCTCTTGTTCGTTTCATTCCCTGTGTTTGGTTAATAGGTTGGACGCTATCAGTCACAGTACTCATAACCACACCTGGTTTTTCTTGGCCAACCTGCACATGTCGACTACGGGTCTTTACAGGTAAAGTCTGTACGGACACCGTGACTGTAGGTGCACTCCTCAAAAATTCCTCTTGACATGAAGCTAATTTCGCGTAAGCAGACTGTATTTCACTTGCAATTTTTTAAATTTCCGCATGGACATTAATACGTGGTGTAACGTATGTCAACAGTCTTTTAGTCAAGTGCCCTAGAACTTCCATTGCCTCATTCCGGGCGTCCAAATCACTCTCAGTGACATAAAACATTATCTGGCTTGTATGTATTTAAGTGCACACACAATAATAAATGAAATCAAACCACAACTGTAATTGAAATTCGAAACAAAATCAAAGTACTTAAAATTAATACTAACTTTGTAACAACAGAAGAACCGAAACAACACTACACTACTGAAAAATGAACTGAAAACTTTACCAACTTCTACAATAAAGAAATCGGAACTCAATGAACTGTTTACACGCTACACGTTACGCCGAATGAGAATTTAAATAACAAATAAACACTTACTTACCAGAAAAGCAGCCTTCCTTCACTTACAGTAATACGACTAAGTTATAAGATGTTTTATGTTACTATGGTAACCTGGCTGTAATCAGCTAATACTGCCCGATGCCTATTTAAAAGTCCAATTGCGCGTAACAGGCAGCTTCTGCAAACATGCTAACACTTCCACACACGAAGAGTCTTACTCAGAATAAGACAAAACACAAATTATGATAACAGACAACCAAAGCGTTGTATTAAGCACAAATACTCGGGAGCGAAACGAAAGCTGCGTTCACTTCGAAACCAGAGATGATTCAAGAATGGAGCGTATTATTAACTGAATGTATCATAGAGTAGATATTTATAATTATGAAAGAACATTATTACAACACTAATGTTTTAGTATAGGATGTAAAAATATTTATCAATTTTATATAAGGTACAAATTGCACTTCTTCTGTATAGAACTTAAGAAAATCTTATTATAAGTTAAAAATTAATGAATAGTTACAGTATATTTTAATATTAATAAAGCAACTTATGTAAAATCTCTGACTTGTTCCACATCCTTGAAGCTTGTGCTTCTCTATAGGATTTATGGAATATGATTTTATACTTATACATTAATCGGTGATAATCGTCATCAATATCCTCCTCATACTAGCAAAATGTATCCGTGAGTCACATTTACCGTTTGTTTCTCGTAAACTCTTTTTTTTTGGTTAAAAGGCTACACGAACAGGCAACGTCCCTTTGATAGCATAGGAAGGGAATTGAAAAATGGCAGATGCGTAAGGTAGAGCAAAGTAGCCAATGGTTGACTAGGGTCTTCGGGCTATAGTTTAAGGATCCTACCCGGTGTTTTAACTAAAGAGATACAGGAAAAATCGTTGATAATATTCCACTGAGATTTTCTGATTTTAAAATAGTGGTCCTAACTGCTGACTTAAGCGAAGTTATATATCAAAATTTTGTGGAAAATTGTCTTCACCAGGATGGATAATTAAATAACTCCGCTGTCGTAACGTTAAATTTCATGTATGATAATTTTTATGAACAGGAGAAGTGTAATAGTTTCTGTTTCGACAACGGGATGCGTATCGAGGATAATATCGTCAATTATAATAATTGCTTTGATGGTACTTGGTTTTCTAGGCTCTTCATTCCGCGTTGAGCGCCTGAAGCTCACCGCAAAGGACTCGCATGCACTTTGGACACGCAGAGGACCTAATTTGCATCCATAAAGCCTTGCTTGCTGCCGGTAGCTTTACGATCGCACTAACACTCGAGAAATGCAAACGCCAGCGAGCTGATAAGACCACGACTAATGGTGCTCCCACGGGGTAGCAGCGTTTGCTAGAGTAATGAAGACGTCAAACAGCGGCAATGTGCAGCAGGGCCAAACGTCTCAAGACAGCTCAGAACTAACGTATCGTCTCTTGATGGAGTAAGATGCTCTAAAAGACGCAAAAGTTATACTTTTACACAAGAAGGGTTCTACAACAGACGTCTCCAATCATCGCCCTATTTCCCTCTTACCAATATTCTCAAAAATTCTTGATAAAGCATTACTTATGAGAATTACAGTTTTTCTTACAAAATTCAAACTTATTTCAACATCGCAACATGGTTTTATTAGTGGAAAATCTACCAATACGGCTTCATATGACTTCGTTCAAAGTATTCATGACGCACTTGAAGAAAGACTTAAAGTGACTGGCACATTTGCTGACCTATCGAAAGCATTTGATTTAGTAGATCATAATATTCTACTCAGAAAATTAGATTTCTACGTAATCAGAGGAGTTCCCCTTTCATTATTGGCATCGTACTTGCAAATAGACGCCAAAAAATTGCGATTGAAAACTCGAATGGAAATGAGTATCTGTCAGAATGGGAAACAATTACCTGCGGTGTCCCCCAGGGCTCAATTTTGGGACCTTTACTTTTCATCATTTACATTAACGATTTACCTAGTTATTTAGATCCCTTAAAATCAGTCCTCTACGCTGACGACACAAATTTGGTAATCACGGACAGAGACTTGGAAACTTTATGCGAGATAGTTGATACTGCGATGTGCCGTCTCAATCTTTGGTTCACTGCAAACAAATTTTCTCTTAATCTGGAGAAAACCAAAATCGTTAACTTCACAGAAAACACGAACAGTTTATCTTCTAACTTGCAAAACATTTCAGAGCACGCGCCTTTCTTGGTCTGCTGATTGACAATAATTTGAAATGGAATCACCACATTAGAAAACTATCGAGAAAACTCAAAAAAAATTCTTTACATCACGAGTGTTAGCTCGGGAAACCGACATAGCTACATCAAAAATGATGTACTATGCATATTTTCATTCTGTAATGTGTTACGGTATTGCAAACTGGGGTCACTTCACCTCTAAACAAAAGCAGGCCATACGAATAGTATCTGTATCTGGTGTGGAGTGGAATACCACTTGCACACCTTTTTTAGCAAAATTGGAATTTTAACCTTGCCTTGTACGTATATTCTAGAGATTTTAAAATTTGTATGTGGCAACATCAATCTATATGCTCTAAACTGTTCAAGCCATTCGTTGAAAAACATCATCTAAGTCTTTTATTCCAGTTTAAATCTATACAATATTCTCCCGGAAGAAATAAAAGCTTTAAAGGTTCAAAAATTATTTATACAGAGTTGTAAATCTCTGTTAATGAATGGAGCGTATTATTCACTGAAAGAGTTAGTAGATAGGAAGGACAAAAACAGTTTGCTGGTGTCATAACAAACTCTCCTATTATTTTAGAACTATACTCTACTAGAATTTAACTGATGACTTATTTTCTTTTCCATGTTCAACGGGAACCTACGCACGACCATCTGCCTGCCTCCTCCGTCGACTGAAAACTGAAGATTGAATTTTATCATTTCCTTTTTGTCCTTCAATTCTTAATTGTAAAATTTTGTATATATTATATTTGACGTATCCTATTTCCTCAACCGAGGGCTAATGGATTGAATCCAAATCTAAAGTCTTCTCAAGTATTGACGCGCGAATCGTGCACACCGCGATTTAGAGCCTGGCATTGAATTGTACTTCAGACTTTGTGGATTCCTCTTACTTCACATTGAACGAGAAGGATCCGATTCAGAACACGTTCACATCTGGAACCACTGTTACTATAACGTATACATCAAACTCTAAGAAAACAATATCCGATTGTGTGAAAATCAAGTAAATGTGTAAGTCGATAAATAACAGTTGATGACATAAAACAGAAGTATTTATTATTTATTATCTGGAGGAGGGAAGGGCGCTGCGGGAGTTTTCTCGTAGACGCTTCAGCCCAGAGTAACTGCGGGGCTTACCTGATCATGTCGGGGATGCCTCGCACTCTCTCTGGGTATTTTTTATCAAAGTTCTCATATGCCGAGACACCTTCATCTATTTTAGGAGGTATATGTACTGGGGTCAAAGACCTTGGGCATATGGCAAGAGTTGTCCGCTGATCCCATTGGATCAGTCGGCCAACTGCCTCCTGAAACTGGTGGAGACACGGAGAAGGGAATGCTGCGTCCCCACAGCAGACTCGTCTCCCGTCATTCGGAAGGGCGTGAGAATAGTACCCAATGCCCGACCTACCTAATGCAGGTTTTCTAGGGTTTTCCCTGCATCTCTTTAGGTGAAACACCGGGTAGGATCCTTAAACCATAGCCCGGGGGCCCTAGTTAACCCTGGGCTACCTTGCTCTACCTTCCGCATCCCCCCTTTTTCAATTCCCTTCCTATGCTATTAAAGGGGAGTTGCCTGTTTCAGGATCACCCTCATGTAGCCTGTTACCCAAAAAAAAAATATTTATTATCTGGGGTCCGACCGGCATAATGAATTGAGATTTTAGCACAAAGATTTGCCCACAATGTATACTATTGCTGGATAATGCTTGAGCCTATCAATTTCTATAAATCATTACTCTTTCTTCCTGTATTCAGAATTTTATTTATTCTCCAACAAAACCAAAGTGTGACATGGACAATTACAGTCTGCAAGTCGTCCAGGTCATCCAAGTCCCTTGACAGGGCTGTCGGGCCAATAAGGAAATAATCTAGCACGCAACGTATAGTACGAGGTATGTTCAAAAAGTATCGCGAATTTGCAGTTTTTTCAAAAAGTATTTATTTTTTAATCAATATGTATTTTTCCCCTTCAAAGTAATCCCCCCTCCCAAATATAATACATTTATGCCAACGTTTCTTCCAATACTCGAAGCACTTAGAAAAATCATTTGTTGTGATACTGTTCAGCTCCTCCTTCGATACAGTATTTATAGCCTCAATCGTGTCGTAGCGTCGTCCTTTCATGGGCCTCTTCAGTTTGGGGAACAGCAAAAAGTCACAGGGGCTAAGTCTGGGGAAAAAGGTCGTTGCGACATCACTAGGGTGTTGTTTGTGGTTAAAAATTCACGCACAAATAACGATGTGTGAGCAGGAACGTTTTTATGGTGCGCATAACTTGCAGGTAATATTTTTTATTGACAGTACGACCCTGTGACAAGAATTCGTGTATTTACGCCCCTGTAATCGAAAAAAACTGTGAGCAAAACCTTCACATTCGACCAAACTTGGCGCGCTTTTTTCGATCTTGGCTCATGCGGCAGCTTCCATTGTGATGATTGAGCTTTTGTTTCCACGTCATAAGCATAAACCCTTGATTCGTCCCTCTGGAGCAAAGTTGGGTCGTCGCGGACCGAGTCCAACAGCTCCTTAGCAATGTTAACACGACGCTGTTTTTGGTCGAAATTGAGGAATTTTGGCACGAATTTCGCGGCGACGCATGTCATGCCCAAAAAATTGGTCAAAATCGAATGGCACGAGCCAATCGATATGTTTAGGTCTTCATCAACTTCTCTAACGGTGATTCGACGATTGGCCGATTCCATATTCTTCAATTCATTAATTTGTTCCTCTGCTGGGGCATCCGGCACGCTCTTCGTCATTCACATCTTCTCAGCCCTCTGGGAACATTTTGTACCCCGATAAATGTTGCTTTGGTTCAGGGTAGCTTCACCATATGCCACAGTCAACATTCGGAATGCGTCCGCGCACTTAATTTTGTTTTTCACACAAAATTTGATACAGATTCTTAGTTCCATTTTGTGGAATAGGCAAAAATCTAAGACAATCCAAAAAACATCCAACTTCAATTGTTGTCAACAATTAACTTAACATTCAAAATGGCCGGCCTTGTCAGCATAAGAGAGGGACACGTGTACCAACGTAACGATATAAAAATATCGAAAAATCGAATATACGTAGCCCGCGGAAATTCATAATTCGCGATACTTTTTGAACATACCACGTCTATTTAGCCACTGAATTTTTAGTTATAAGTTTTTCAGTTGGTGCGTGAGAATTTACCACTTCAGTGAAACATTGTTTCGCTGCTAAGCAAGTCTCAAGATTGTGGAAGGTGAATTGATATTGCTGAACATCTTATTTCGGTCTACATGAAAATTGAAGATTTAATTTTATCTTTCCTCTTTTTGTCCTTCAATTCTTAATTGTAATTTTTTTATTTCTTGTAATATTATATTTGACGAATCCTATTTGCTCAACCGAGGAGTAATGGATTGAATAGTAATAAATCTATTACGACTGTATGTGACAATGGTATAAGGTTTCGTCGAAATCGGGTTTGCCGTTTTCTTCTGCAAGGAGAAAGACTGCAATGTAGAGGACTGTGATTTTGAATCATCTAATGAACGAGAAGAAGCAGACTCTATTCTAAGGCAATGTAGATATGTAACTGTTATATTTAGTGGTTTTCAATACGGGCGGGTCGATGTTGAAATGGAATAAAACAAGCTGTGTGTGAGGTGGTAGTGAAATTTTTATTTTTGTTTTACAGGCCCATATATGATCTTTCAAATAAAAATAGAATTTCATTAATACATCACTCACAGCATTACAACATCGACCCGCCCTAATTGAAAACCCCTATATATTGTAATAAAGAATTTGCAGTCACCCTGGTAGGCAAAAATCCCTCACGAGAGCTGTAGAAAAATGAATGTAGTTAACAAAAAAATTATGTATATTATGGAATGTGTTATTGAACGATTAAACACATAATTTTAAGACGGTAAGTAATAAAAAAATTGAATAGAATTATTATGAGACATCTCTCTGTTGAGATAGTGTTTATAATTATACATTTAAATGAAAACCGTTTATGAGTTTACCTTGCTCTACCTTCCGCATCCCCCTTTTCAATTCCCTTCCTATGCTATTAAAGGGGAGTTGCATGTTTCAGAATCACCCTCATGTAGCCCGTTACCCAAAAAAAAGAGTTTACGAGAGATCTGAAGCCAGTGGGAGTTTTCTGTCGCAGGCATCTCCCTCCAGAGTGACTGCGGGGCTCACATGACTATGTCGGGAATACCTCGTACTCTCTCCGTTTTTTTAAAAAATTTTATCACATGCCGAGACACATTTACCTATTTTTTAGGTTTATGTACTGGAGTCGAAGACCTTGGGCATAAGGCAAGAGTTGTCCGCTGATCCCATTGGATCAGTCGGCCAACTGCCTCCTTAAACTCATAGAGAAACGGAGAAGGGAATGCTGCGACCCCACAGCAAACTTGTCTACCGTCATTCGGAAGGGTGTGATAATAGTTCCCAATGCCCGACCTACCTGATTTTCAAGAGCAAGAGAAATCCTGTATGGTTGAAAATAAGACCTAAATTTACACGCACCCACTGAGAAAGGGATGATGAAATTACAGAGCAATGTTACCAGCAACTGGAAAGAATACATGATAAAATACCCAACAGTGATATAAATATAATGGCTGGAGACATGAGCACAGAAATTGGAAAAGAACCAGGATCTTAAAATCTACATAATGAATCCAACCTCAATGAACCAGGTAGACCATGTATAAACGTACAAACTTCGTGCAATAAACAACGTGGATGTCAGATCCTTGAGAAGAACCAACAGTGACATTGATATCCAACTTATTAGAATTAAATACAGATGTAAGATCTGGATTATAAAACAAATAGAAAATGAAAAACTACGAAGTGTATTATGATATCACTTAATGAAGAAGATAAAGAAGAATTAGTAAAAAATATAAATGATACAGTGAACAGAAAATATAGAATCCAGCGAAATAAAATGGACTAAATTGAAAACAGGCATAACGAACATAACTGAAGAAATGAAAGGATATAAAGGGAAAGAAAATAAGGAATGGTTTTATGAAGAATTCGAAAAAATCATAAATTACAAAAACAAAAATTTTAAAGAATATATAGAGAGAATAAGTACAAGAATACAAAAATTCAAGAAAGGAAACCGATAAAATATCTAGGAGATAAAACCGAGCCCATATAAATAAAGAACTTATATAGATGGAAGGGAACTTCAGAAATAATAATTTAAAGCTTGCATACCCACAAGGAAAAACTTAAAGAAAGACTATAAACCAAGAACTGAATTAATACGACATGCATGCGAAGAAAAAAAATATCAGTGAAAACAGAGAAATAATAGATACATGAAAAGAATACTTTAAACTGTTATCTTACCCCACTGCAACGGTAAAATAAATATTAACAATGTTTCAGCACACAATTAATAACGGAAAGAAGACGAAATAGTGGAACTATCTAGTAAAAGAGGTGGAACAACACATAAACGATGCAAAGCTCCAGGGAGGGGGGGATTAATTAACAGCTGAAATATTGGAAACAGGGGATTGAAGAATAACAGCAGCATTATATAATATGCTGTAAGGAAGGCGTATTACCATAATATTGAAAAGAAAGTATAAATATGCCCCAAACAAAGAAAATGAGACAAATTAATATGTAACAATTATAAAGGCATATGCTTATACCCAACATCATACAAGATATTTATCGGGATACTAAAGAAAAGTCTAGAGGTGTATTCGGAGAAGATTGTAGATGAGTATCAAACATGTTTTACGTCAGGAAGATCCACAACCGGAAACATATTTACTCTGAGACAAATAACTAAAAACTGCTGAGAAAAAAAAACATATCAATGTAATATTTATATCATCTGTGGTGTTCGTTTGCTTGCACCAACAAAAATATTTTTGTACAATCAAATTGTTAAATAATAATAATAATAAATGTATTTAATTTGAATATTCCATTTAATTATAATATTACGTTATCAAATTTCCAGAAGAAATTTAACTCAAATTAAATTTTAGTGAAAATATAAATTTACGAGTAAAATTTAATCAAATTGGCTCAGTCGGTAAAGCAAAAAGAATAATCTACGCAGCTTCTAAATGGCTGCTCCCGGGAACGCGGGTGACGAACGATATAATTGTATTAAAAATCGCGAATCAACGAGGATGGTTTAAGTTACCAGATATTAACAATGGCCTGGTGACGTCGTTCCTGGTTTGCCGTGCAGGATGTTCCTTCGCTGAAACACGTCTCCTCTAGCGCCTCTTCTTCAGCTTAAATCTCTATCAAAATGTCCTCTTTTTGTTTTCCTTACTACAAAACAAAATCTTTTTTCTCGAACAATGGCGAAATTAACTTTTCTGCATATTGTTTCCTCCACTGCTCTCTCTCTCTCTCGCCCCGACCTTCTCAGGAGAGCTCCCCGAACCAACTGTTGAATCTACAATGCACTCCAGGCAATCAACAATGTTGCAGACGGTGACGTTTCCCGCCTACTCGGCCCCACCAAACCATTCTCGTTTATGTCCTGTGTACGCTAATAACAAAAACTAAATTATTTTTGCTTTACCCGATGAATGTAAGGGTCATGAATCACCACACATCCAAACAAGCCTCTCATAGCATAATACTCATAAAATTTGTTAGTATCCTCAAAACTTCAAAATAGCTAGCAAACTGATAAGACTAATTAAATTAACTATAATGAAAACAACAAATAAAGTTAAGATTCAAAACCAATTAACGGAAATTTTTGAGACCAATCAAGGTGATCGTTGGCAATCATGTTATTGAATTTGGTTCTCTAACATGCAAGTAGACAACGACTATCACCATCGCGATAGGTGCTATTAATAGGGGAATGCTTAAAATCAGGTGGGTGGATAGGTCAAGTAACCAAGAAGTTCTAAACAGGATAGGGGAAGAGAGAACAATTTGGAGGACTTTGACCAAAAGACATTATGGTCTTAAAAATTAGCATTAGAGGGAAGTTTGTGGGGTAAGAACAAAAGAGGAAGGCCAAGGATGGAAAACGATACGAAAATTAAAACGCGCTAAGCATGTACGGAGGATGTGGGATGTAGAAATGGAAAGGCTTGCGTAGGATAGCTTAGCATGGAGGATTGATCAGACCAGTCATTTGAGTGATTACCATAACTACCACAAAACCATTGCATATAAATCGTCACAAATAATGGCATATGCTGATGTTGGTGGTAATAATATGAAGAATAATGAAATCAGGACATGAAATTTATAGAAATGGGCCAAAATGGTGATTCTGGAAATAAAACCAACCAAAACAACATAATGATGCAACCACGTAGCACGTAGCAAAAATAGGAAGATGAGATTGAAATCAGCGATAAATTTATACATCTGGGCTCTAAATTTCTTAAAGATGGAGACGAATGCCATGAAATAAGTAGGAGGTAAAATTATCAAATAAATCTATTTGTCGCTACCTGCATTAAAATTAAAATAAATACATAGAAGAACAAAAATGAAAATATATAACAACGTGATTAGACCAATGTATGGATTGAGTGGATTGAGTGAAGAGCTCTTAACAAGGAAGAAGAGAAATCTCGTAACACTACCGAAAGAAAGATTTTAAGATGAATCGGGAGCCCAAAAAATAGATTCAGATATAACAGATAAATATATTATCTATGAAATGAACTAAACACCTCGACAATTATTAACTTGAAAACACGGACTTGTCAAACGTACTAGAAAGGAAACGATACATTTTAAATATACTGTACAATGAAATTGGAGGTGAAAGACTGGCAGGAAAGCCCAGGAAGATTGATAGATACGGTGGACAAAGACATAGATCTGACCAGTTTGAGTAGAATGTCATACTGGATAGAGTGTCATGAAGGAAAACTACTACTGAAGACCAAGGCTCGACATCGGGTTGGGGTGCAGCAGAACTTAAGAAGAAAAGTAACAGCAATAAATGCCGTCCAACTACCAATGAGGACAGCAAGTTAAAGAATTAAATTTATAGCAACTGTCATTGAATTGCATTTGAATAACGATATTCAAGAAAGTGTGCTTCTTCACTGCAATTCGATGTGTCTACATATCTTTGGAAACGTTTGTTTTCCGAAGAAAAAGGACCGAAGTACCGATCAATTCTCACCGATGATCGTTTGGGCCAATATCTAAGAACAACTTAGCTCAAAAATTGCCATGTCAATCTTCGAATTAAATTTAAATTATGTTCAATATGCTAGTATGTAATAAATTTAAGCTTTATTAATATATGTATATTTTTTATATTATATTTTTTCATATTTAAAAATTGTCTTTCAAATGATAGTTGGACGGTGCACGCCAAACTTTTATTTTTATGCCCGACTGGTTATGTACTGTAGTTGCTGCACAAGGTGGAAGTGGAACTGAACTCGGTCCATGATGTAATAACGTCACGCCCCGCATAACTTCGCAATTCCTGAATCCTGCCCAGTCTGACCCAACCGCACCCTGTTCTGCCTCACCCAACATCTTAAAACAGTACTACTTACGACAAATTATCAGTAAAGACAACATTGCATTCGTATTCAAGCCTAAATTCCTTGGGAGACTCATGCTAATGTAATAATTACTGTATAATCGTGATTAATTTTGTTATTTGGGTTATAATGATTCAATAGATTATTATTCCGTGTTACTAGTAGAACGGAACTGATTAGTTATAGAATATTGATTATTTATATAATATTTTTAAATTTATATTTTACAATTTTTTTAAACATTATTGGTGTTCAATAAACGATTTTGTCATTTGGTAATAAAACTGATTATTTATGGATGCGCACATGTCGTGAAATATAATGCATTACTAAGTATAATGCCAAATGTTATTAATAACGTTTGTTTCATTAAAATAAAAATATGAAATCGAAGAAACGTGCCTGCTTGTAGATGCAGGGGATTAAAAAAGTTTGTTCACCAGGGGACGTTGACCCATGAAAGTTTCCCAAGATTTTACCCCTTTCTTCGAAAGTGCAGATTCCGCGCTTGGCGAAAAATTAACGACGATTATAGAAAACACGTCGCGTGGTGTGGCGTTTTCCCAATGAGAATGAGAAAGGAGATTTTGGTGGTTAAAAAAGTCAGTGTGTGTTTGGAGTTGAATGGAAGAGTAATTAGGAGAGGGGAGAAGTGGTAGTGTTACTTGAAAGCTGGGAGGAAGAGGCCTCAGGAAGAGAAGAAATGCCACCAGCGTGGCTTTGAAGTTAGAAGAAACTAAATGCAATCAGTGTATGTTTTAAATTGAAAAGAAGAATTACAAAGAAGAAAATGGAAATGCTTTCAACAATTATTATAAAGTAAATACAAAAGTTGCCGAAAGAAGAATAAAACAGATTCCTCATTGAAACTCATTTGAAACTAAATCCCTGCTCACATTGCTGCCTCAGAGTAACTAACCCTCACATATATCATATATAAAATATCCTCAGCTAAACCGTTGCTAATTCAATAATTAATTCCCCCAAAATCCTACATTTGTTGATTATATAGATTGATTAGGATATCATTACTAAAAATTTTCGTATGTAGTGTGGCGGTATATGGGTGCGAAACGTGGACGATAGGGACCACAGAAAGGAAAAGAATAGAAGCTTTCGTTATGTGGTGCTACTGAAGAATGCTGAAAAGCAGATAGGTGGATAGAGTTAGTAACCAGGGAGTTAAAGGCATTATAAGGAAAAAGAGAACAATTTGGAGGACTTTGACAAAAAGAAGGGATATATTAATAGGCTACGTTTTGAGACACGAGAGTCTTATAGAAATGTGAAAGCTGGCGCAGGATAGATTAGCGTGGAGAGTTGTATCAGACCAGTCTTAGGACTGAATACCGCATAGATAGTGCAGGACCCAACAAAAAAAATTGTCACTTAATATATAAATAATTATATTTTTTAAAAAAACAAGTAAATTTTATTTAAAAAAAATTGTAGTGCAGTAGGACCCCTCCCTAATTTTAATCACATATATTTGATTTTAAACGAACTAAATTCAGTGAGAATATTCAAATTCGGAGACAGGCAGGCAAGAGGTTGGAATTCCCCAGCACTAGAGCGCCTGGTTGAGAACGTGCCTGTCCACAGTTTCAAAATATTAGGCTTGTTCTTCTGAAGGAACGTTCACCTTTCACAATGTCATGGACATTATTCTCTTCGTCAGAAAAATTCCCATACTGGACGAAGGAAGCTTAACCGTGGAGCAGGGGGAATTTAGAGTTTAGCTGGGAGGTGAGAAGACGAAAAACGAGCAGAGGTGCTCAAGACGTTGAAATGGCGAGGAAGCAGAGTGTTCCTTCGAGGTTGAAGGGAACAGGAAGCCGAGGAAATAGAAGAGCAGATAGAAATAAAAAATTAATAAGTCAGTGTTGATCGAGAGTTGAAAGGGAGCTGAGAATTGTTGCCGTTGAATTATAAGGACGAGCGGGCAAGGAAGGTTAGAACTTCAGACTTGAAGCCAAGTGGTAGTAACTGTGTGTTGGAGTGAAGAAGGAGGAAAACTAGTTTACTTCAATCACCGGGCAGAACCAGGTACAGAGCTCGAGGGCAAATCCACAACCCGACAAAGGAGGCCTCCGAGTGAGGGAGGAAAACTATACTACGCAGAGCATCCGGAATTTCTGAGATGAACAGATTTGTCATGAACGTGAAATCTCTGCTGCACGTTGTTACCCCAATAATTAACCCTGAGAAAAACTTTGAAATTTAATTAATAGTATAATTGTAATAGTGCGCTGGACACACTAAAGAATTTATTAAAAATAAAATCATTATTATTTGCTGAAAGCGCAAATAATTTGTTAAATAATAACCCCTCCATTATGATTTACATTAAAATAACTCAACTCCCCCCACACACCTTGTTTTCATTTACAATATTAACTCCAATAACGTTCAATAAATGAGTTATATAGGATGAATAAAATGTACAGGGAATAAACTAACAATCGTGTCACAAAATGTTAACAGAATCAAGGATTTCAGTATCAGATTTAATTTTATACAATTTTAATTCATCTTAACATTAAACTTCACTGATATCAGGTTTAGAAATCATTTTCATCAACAACAAATACATCATAAAATGTAAAATTGTTCTTAAAATTAAGGTTTTTACAAACTTGCGATTGGATATTCTCCCTTTAACTCCACTTTCTATAGAATTTTTACTGTCTGCAAACGAACGATCCTCTACATTTAATTCTACAAACCTTATGAGATGGACATTCCGAAGAATCTTTAATTATTGTAATGAACGTATTGAAATTATACTTCCTTTTGAAATGAAACTCCTGAAATTGTAGAACGTTCATATAAATTAACAAACTATGTTTTTACTAAACCCTAAAATTTAAGATGAATATAACTGTCTCAAGGCTTATCAAAATAAAGAAAGACATTTTTAAATGTACTTTTAAATGATCGAAGAGTCTGTTTCAAGTGGGTCGTCTGGTAATAGTTTCATGTTCAGTGCAACAGTAACATTAGTTCAGTCTAAAAGACCCAGTGACTATACAAACACTATCTCGTGTATGGAGACTAACGGTTTTAGGAATCTGATCATTATTTTTACTAAGGAGAGAAAACAAGTTGCCTGTTAGGAATATAATGGAAATGCGCAATCACTCAGAACCATTCCGTTCATATTCAATTTGCTCACTGCCCGTGATGTTTTCGAGACGATGCACTTTGAACGGAAAAGTTGACATGTGTTAAAGAAAGTGGGATTACGTTCGGCGTTGTGTCAGACTTCAGTTTACACTTCCTATAAAACGAAATTTTAAATGACACAAAATAATCCAACCCGTCCAGGCAAAATAATATCGACCTGAGAGCGAGAGAGGCAGAGGAATTTTAAATGATAAAACTGTTAGACTGCTAAATCCTGCAATAAAAATGCAATGCGCAAGGGGGGAATCGGATAAAACAATTTTTAAGCGAAGGCATTATTTAATACCGTCAGACTTAATCCACATGTTCGCCACAATTGTTTTATTATATTTGCTTGCAGAACCGGTTCCTCTCTTTTATTATTTTTCATTTTATCGCCCTTCGGCGTTACGCATCCCGAACGCTGTCGCGCAGTATTTTCGGGTACTCCGACACGAACTTCCGCGCTGAATAATTTATTCAATCCGATATACAATAATGCGAAATGGAAATAAGGGGAATCAGACGTGTGTGTTTTCACGCAACAATGAACTCGCGGCGGAATCAGCCGTTGCTGCGTCAACAATTAAATTGTAGCGATAAATAGGACTACGTTGACAACACAATCTAATTTTTATACACCTCACATACCTAGAGGAATTAATTCAATTAACCACACTGATTAAATGTGCCATTCCGTAAGTTGTTAAAATAGTTTACAACGAAATTGAATACATCATGCATAATTTTAACTTCTTAGTTATTGTAATTGTACACTCCTGTATTATGCTAGCAATATAAACAAAAAACAATTACATCATTCCCTATATATGTCATCAATTTCTCCCTAATCTCCCTAGCGTATTTCATCATTTTCCTCCCTCTTCTGCTTTTACCTCACACATTTCTCACCATTACTAATTTTATAAATCATAAGACTGGGCTGATGCAACCCAACCATGTTAAACTCTCCTGCGCAAGCCTTTTCATTTCCTCATAATTAGCACAACCAAAATCCTCCCTAATCTTGCTTAGCGTATTCTATCCTTGGACTCCCTCTTCTGTTCTTACCCCACATACTTCTCCCTAATACTAATTTTAGAAGACCCTCCTGCCTTGAAACGTGGTCTGTTAATCTATCCCTTCCCTTGGGCAAAGTCCTCCATATTGTTCCCTCTTCTCTTAGTCTGCTTACAACTTCCTGAATAGTTAATCCATCCACCCATCTGATTTTTAGCATTCTTCTTTTGCACCACATTTCAAAAGCTTCTATTGTTTTCCTGTCTGCAACTCCTACCGTCCACGTTCCGCACCCATATAACGACACACTTAATATGAAATTTTTAGAACCATTTCCTAATATTAATGCTTCTATTAGCCGTCTACTATTCTTCTACCATCCCCAGTTATGCTTTCCAAGTAGCAGAATTCCTTAAATTCCTTCAAAAGGTCCTTTCCAATCTAACACCCTTTGTTTTTCCACTATTTCACATACTACACCCCATCATCTTGATATTCTCTCCATTAATCCTCACGTTATCCACTTATTCCAGGACCTCGTTCATGCCACTTATCATGGTTGCAAAATCTTCTACTGTCTCCCCTAATACCACAATATCAATAGAAAAACTTAGGGTTTTTATTTTGTAATGTGTTTTGTTTGTGCCGAAGGATGTGTGTTATCTTTGAAGTGGGAAAAGAAGAGAGGAGGTGTTTTTATAATCAACAAGGTGTGTTATCGCAGGGCCGTAGCGAGTCAAACGGCGTATTTTATTGATTAAAATAATTATATATTTAAAAAAGGACTTTTACCAGTTAACGACTGCAGCCACGATTTATTTAGAAATAAAATACGTTTATGAAAGACTGCTTCATTGGAATGATTTGCTTTTCTCTGACGTCTGGCCTGTGTAAGAGTACATACAACATTTGAAAATATTTGTGCAATCTGCCACTGAACCAGGGGATCGGACGCATCTGGGCGCAGACTGACGACGCCACCGTGAGGACGCATTAAATACCACCAGGAGTCGATCCGCAGTGGAGGATTGTTGGACAAACAAGGGAAAAGAATTCGTTTCAAGAAGTAAGCTAAAAGAGATATCATATATATGATATGATTGTTTCAGTTTATTTGCTTGTGTGAGCATAGAAATATAAACGAGTGGGACAATTGACGCCAAATTATGTACACGTGTTCTTCCCACCCGGAAGCAAGCAAGACTCGAGGGGTAACGCATAAGACTACTACATCCCTTAGGGACGGGATGGAGGATACGGAAATTTAAAATGAACATAAACGGAAGATTTGAATGCCACTAAATATTGCCACATCTAAAGATTTGCAGTGATAGCTGAGCGGTATCAAGCTGGACTGCAGAAATGTAGACCTGGATTCGAGTCCCACTTTTTTTGGGGGGAGGGGGGTTAACAGGCTATATGAGTGTGATCCTGAAATAGGCAACTCCCCTTTAATAGCATAGGAAGGGAATTGAAAAGGGGGAATGCGGAAGGAGGAGCAAGGAAGCCAAGGGTCAACTAGGGCCTCCGGGCTATGATTTAAGGATCCTACCCGGTGTTTCACCTAAAGAAATGCAGGGAAAACTCTATAAAACCTGCATCAGGTAGGTCGGGTATTGGGTACTATTCTTTCGCCCTTCCGAATGACGGGAGACGAGTTTGCTGTGAGGTCGCAGCATTACCTTCTCCCTGTCTTCGCCAGTTTCAGGAGGCAGTTGTCCGACTGATCCAATGGGATCAGCGGACAACTCTTTTCATATGCCCAAGGTCTTTGACCCCGGTCCATATACCTCCTAAAATAGGTGAAGGTGTCTCGGTATGTGAGAACTTTGATAAAAAACAGAGAGTGCGACCCGATGCAACCATTTTTGTACGTTTATTTACCTTTTTCGCCTTTAAGTTCTAGTATTTTCTGTATCGAGAATGTTATACTTCTGGAACACTCCATGTGTATATAAATTGAACTGGAAATCAAATCGGAGTCAGTCTTACGCAGTACGAGCTTTGTACAGCGCTTCGCCGTTAAATAAACGCATATAACCTCTACGTGTGTGTTATTGAATCTCACGATCCCTCAGAAACGTGACAATATTATTTGTGGTTAGCGTTATTGGTAGTCTTAATTTTTTCAGACGTTTTTAGTACTTTGGTTACTTAAAATGCCAAGAAATTTCTTGACTCGTTTAAGATATTAATCATCGTGGTAGTTATGATGATATTCACCTCTCATAAAGAAGGAGACGCCCAAAATAAAAGTTCAAATGTAACGCTGTTGCTTATTGTTTAATCATGTGTTGACAAAGACATTGCTGTCGAATTAAATACTGTAGCGGACTAATGCAATGAATTCCTGGGCATTGCCGGGTACTGAGCTAGTAGAAAAAAATAATTAGATAATTTTTTCATTATTTTCCAAGAAGATATTGACGGTGTTAGGTTTAGTAAAGCACACCTGGTTGGAAACCCAAAAACAATTTCCAACATAACAAGTATTGCCACAACCCTGGCAATTTCGATTCACCTAACACCATGATGTCCGAAATTAGGATACAATTTTTTTTAAATATGATTTAATATTGCATATTAAACTGTAATATTGCTTTAAAAAAAGTTATATTTTATCAAATCCATTTCCATCAATAATTACAAATGTGGTAACATCTTAAGGTGACTTTTTAATATGTTATAACTTACTCATAACGTTTAGAAAACTATTTCCTAAATTTTAATGGATATGGTAAGAGAAGTAATTATTTATTAATTTAGTATTAGGCACTGATTAAATTTGAGCAGTCGTTGATATTGTTTTCGCATTTACATTAGTAGTCAATTTAATGCGACGAATTTTTTTTTAAATGAAACATCTCCTTTTTACATACGACACTGGCGCAATTAAATTAGTTGAAACACATTTCTGAATCATTCTAGCACGTTAGGGAACCACACCACCGACGGAACAAAGCGTACCCCGTGGAGGGCCGCTACTTACGTCAAGCCTTGGGCCGAATAAAAGAATAACCCAGAGAAAATATGAGAACACGCAACCACATCATAAATCTTTGCAATCACGAATGACCTGGCTGCTCACAGCATTCTTTCTCGCTGCCCGAAACAGATAAACAGGGAAAGCAAAACTGAGAGGTTGTGAATGGGTTGTTTAATCACCAATATGAATAAAAAATGGAAATGAATATTTAATATAAAAGATTAAAATAATTTTATTCAGTAAATTTAACAATTGTTCGTTAAATACAAAGAAATATATTAAATTAAAAATAATAATAAATTTAATTTTGGGTAAGCTACTCGCTAAGCTAAACGGAGAGCAATAACTTGGCATAGAACTTTAAATAAGCACAACCAGTCTTGTGGGTGAAGAGAATCCTCCAGATAATTTACCGAATACTCAGCAATGCTGCAGACTCAAAACTCTGAATGCCGCGAAAATATCTTAAATTCACCAAATAATTATATTGTAATGACCCAAAATTTCCTCAGTTCCATTTTTATTAATTTTTCTCCGCCTCTTCTATCTGGTGGGGGTAAGTGGGAGAACTTCTCTTGTCTGTTTGTGGTTATCTTTTCTGTCAAACTCTTGGGTTCGGAGGTGCGGGTCGGATGTTCAGACTTATGACTGTCGCGGAATCTTCGGGCATGAAAAGGGTGGCTGGCGGGACGTATTATTTTCATTTCATTCAGCAAATTGACTCGGACCCTTTTATGCTAAATTTCGCAAGGAATATGCACGTACAGATGTTCTTGGTTTACAAGTGTCTCATTTTAACGTTCCCAAAGTATTTTAGCCAATGGAAGTAATGGTACACGATTCCCGCCTCTCGTCTGACTATACGTATAATCTCAATTGGATGTTAAAATTAACCAATCGCATTCATTATTGTTCAGCCGTTGGCTTGGTAAGCAGTCTATCTCGCTTCTTAAGATTAGTACAGTATATATACTGTACCTGTGAAAGCCTACCTCACTTCCGTCGACGACTGATGTGAATAGTTGCAGTTCTAATTTCGATAATAATAATGTTAAGTGCTTGTAATGACTTGGACAGGTTCGTGAAATTGAGGGACGTGACGGTCGAGATTATGGCCAGACCCTACGGGAGGGTCGTACAGTAACAAAAATTTCACTTGAGTGGGATCCTCCCCTCCCTTGAGTAACAAACAGACTCGGTGGCAAAAACATTGCCTAAAATTTGTGTTCTGAACGTTGTTTGCTAATTTCATTGCATCCTCCTCAAGGATAAGCCGGCCGTAACACAAAGGAGCTCTCTAGATGTAAATAGTTTTAAGTTTTAGAAGTAAATAATACATTTTATTTTCCAAGACTGATAAATTAAAACTGCCGTGGTTACATTTACATTAATTTAAATTTTGTTTAAATTACTTCATTAACTTACATAATCCTGCAACAAGTGACGTCACTCCCCTGATTCATGCTCTCAGTCCTGAACCCGAGTGTGTTCCGATTATTAAATTGTCCTACGTAACACGTAGGTGGCGCCCAAACATTATTCCAGCAAGATTTCAATATATCGCACCGATAAAAACGTCACAATACGTTTGTACTAAAAAATATAAAAACTCAATAAACAGTTATATTGGGGTAATTGTCTTTCTTATTGATGTGGGATCAAACTCAAACCACAATGTACTAGGGGTAAATTGTTCGAAGTGCTGGTGTTAGTTAATTTTATGTTTAATGCCAATATCGTACATGTATAACTAAGAATCAAAAACTAAGCGTTAAATAACATTTATGAAGTACAAAGAAGTAAAATCACTATCAAGAATTCTTAGAGAAAGAATATTTGTAATCAGAACTTTATAGTACTTTTCTGATCGAAAAAGACTCAAATTTTCGTTCTGTTAGCTGTGATATTCCTTGTATTAAGAGCACGAATATGCATTTAATAAACATTTATTTTTAAATGGTCAATGTTATTATATTTGACTATCCATACGATAAATACTGCCTGCACATAAAGTTACTGATTGAAACCGTATGCTTAAAAATCAGTACCTGCGAAATAATTCTCCTACACTTACATGTGCGTCCTTTAGCCTCTTTCCGTTACTAGTCAGCAACGAAAATTTGAAAACATTATTTACTTGCTTTCAACAATTTTAAATTAATACTTATCAAAAGACTAATTATCCAGGATTTTGTTGACGTAAATTTATCTGGTGAAATTGTTCCGCGAAATATTGGTTTCCGAATCAGACGGACAATGTTTATTAATAATTATAAGATCAATGTATATGTTTGCGTCACGGAGCACGCTCACATTTTGTATGCCATTCGGGGAATTAAATACTTCAAAAATTACTCTTCTAGTTATTATGTTTACAAACTAAACGTCCTTTGAAATACGCTAAAATTAAAATCATCGGAACGATTTCATATGCTTCAATTAAACTGTTTTTGCTCTCATTCGTAGCCGCGGTTCATTTTCTGTGATAATTGGATGTGGACGTCAGTTATGTATGAATATAATGAATACAGTTTGCGGTCAGAAACTTCATTTCTATTATTTACTCGTAGTTTTCAAAAAGTGTGCTCACATAATTCTTTGGGATAAAAGCGAAATAGTGACTTAACAAACACGTAAAATTTGTTTTTTTTTATTTCAATCGTTACCGGTAAATTGTTGTAGAACAAGATACTTTTAGAATTACCTCACTTGAAGCACTTGTAGCTATTATGATCACAAAACCAACCCCTGAGGAACGTAACGGTTATCGTTCTCACATTACAGCTAAATTATTCATTTGAAGCATTCGCCTATATTTACCCTATAATCGAAAAACGTATTGCAATCCATTATTTTTCTGTTTGGATAATTTTTTATAAACTTGTAGTTGTAATATTATACACTTGGAGATACATTTACTTTATGATTGGTAACAATTGTTAAATACAGAAAATGTTTCACTATATTGAGTTCTTTAAAATATTATTGTAATAATTTTATATGATGTATCTTTATTGAATTTAATTCCCAAAAATTGGCAAAGTTAATTTTAATGGTATACAGTCAAATGTAAGTTAGTATTCTTAAATCACATTTCAATTGCAACCGTCAATAAAGCACTCCATGTCTGAAAGTTTTATATTTGGACCAGTACATTTTTATACGACATTGTATTCTTTTGAAATGTAAATTTATTTAGTCATTTTTTAAATTAATTAAAAACTGTAAATTAGAATATTGAATATTTCAACGAAATATTGACGCATTAAATTTCTAATTGTTTTAAACATTTCTCTGCCCGTAGTCCAAGATTTAAAAAAAATGTTTAGCTCTCCTTTTTACCTGATAAAGATTCAAATTTGCGGGCGAAACGTGTTTATAATTTAATAAATTTTAAATTGTCAGTAAAAAAATATATAAATATATAAAACAAGAAAGCCACACCAACACACTTCTGAACCCATTTCTGGAAATTGTGGATGGTTCTTGTCTTCGACCTTAATCAGATTAATATTGTAGTGGAAGGAAGGTTAATTCAAGTTTTAAGTAAAATTATATTAATTTTATTGATTATATTTAGGTTAAAAATTATTAACTGAAAAGAAAATGATTTAAAATATAAAGCGATTTGTTGAATAAAAAGACAGTAAATTATTTATAGGTTCTGGGTAGCAGCAAATTGAGATCTAGTTCATCAGGATAATGGGAGAAACGCCGAAATAAAATCACTCATTATATAGTGAGGTGGAGAAACATAAATTTAAGTACTTTACCGAGCCTGGATTTCGGCCAGACGATGTCATGGCTGTCCAGGTCGAGTCACAGCAGTTCACCGGGTATCGTGATGTGATGGTCCACAGCGATGAAGCAGGAATGTGTTATTGCCACGATTGTAGGTCGTGATGGTCCACAGCGACGAAAATGATGTTTTGAGTTTATTGCGTCGCAGAGAATATTAACTTATCCTCTCCGTTTCGCGGTTCGAATATGGACTGTACTGTTGCGGGGATTGTACTCTCCACCCGCGGCTCCACGAATAGACTGTGGGAACTATTAGACGCGATCTACATTTTATTTTCAAAACGTGTCATGAATGTCTCAACTGCTACTTGTTGTTTTGTCGACTGAATATTCTCATCTAAAGAAAATGACCTGCTCCATGTGTTTCTGTCCCTCAACTTAGCGGCTCTTTCCCAAATTTATTGCCTGTGGTTGCCTGACAACTTCAGGTCTTCGACTTTTAGAGCGGTACGTACATTTACGATTTCTCGTCTGGCTAAAATTAAAATCATTTGCCCTAAAATTTATTAAAATCCAAATATTCTCAATTTGCTCGTCGGAAACACGATTTTTCTTACATTAAATACATACAATATAACAATATAAAAAAAACATAAAATATTCTGCAATATGCTCAGTAGCACATTATAGATTATCCCGCTTCCTGAAAGAAAACATTTAACTCATTCACTAAGCATAAAACAAATGTATATATATATATATATTATGCTTAGTGAATGTGCTAATATATATATATATATATATATATATGAGCCAAAATTTTGGCCGCTCAGTCGTCGGCTAGCCGATAACTGGAAATGTCTTCCTAACTTTCTGATGAAGGGTGCGGTGCCTCCGAAAATTCAAGTACTCTAAACCTCATAAGGTGTCTACCATCTATGAACCTCAGGTAAGTCACCTTCTTTCTATCTCTCTGTCCTTTCCCTATTAATTATATACATATATTTCTATAATTGCACAGAAGAATATTACAAAATGTGTAGAATGCAAGTTAACTGACCAAATGATGTGAGAATGGAGCCTTCATCACATCAAACAATAACTACCTAGTAGCTTATAACTTCTGATTGCTTTTGCTATAGAATTAAAAAATGTTTAAGTTGGAAAATAGTGAAATTATATTTTTTCTGTCACTTACAAAACTTAAACCTCTTCTAAATAGACTAAAAAAGGGGCAGTCAGTACATTCATTGCTCTTCATGACTAATGTTATCAAGCCCGGTTTCAAGCGAAGGAGTTGACATTTCAACTGGCCGGTCAATGTCATAAACGTTACTTAACTAGTTACAAATTAATGCAGAAAAGAAACGTTTTATAGGTGATGATGTGTACCCTCACGACTTCGTGTTGGCACTGCTAAGATGAACTGACGGCTAAATTTTGTTTTTAAAACTGAAATTTTCATTTATCGATGGCAAGTGTGCAAAGTAGTTGAACAAATAGATAAGTGACTGGTCATTTGTTTCATGAACGTGAAAAAATGGCTACAATATTTTCTTGGATGATTTTATAGTTTGTTGAATGTTGTATGAGTCGAAGAAAATTTTATAAATGAGTAGAACACTTTAAGGACGGTCGAACGTCAGTGACTGACGCTCAACGTCCTGGCCGGTCAGTTGAAGTGTCAATTCCTTTGTTTGATACCAGCATTGACGACATTATTCATGAAGGCCGACGAATTAATGTTGAAAACAATTTGCAGTAAGTGCCGGAACTTAACGTTATCAATAACAAGCTAAAGTACAGACGAAAAATGGCAAGTGGATCCGGTCCAGATTTGAATCACTCCGATTTTCATTTGTTCAGTCCACTCAAGGAGGGTCTAGGTAGAAAAAAATGTTTAGCAATAACAAGGAGGTGGAAGAATTTGTGGGGAAATGATTCAAACAACATGACAAAGCCTTCTTTAAATCAGGTATAAAAAATGTAGTTCATCGTTGGGACAAGTATCTTGTGGATTAAGTTGTGAGGCATTTAAAGTCTTATTTTGCAAATATACACATATTTTCAGATCAGTTTGTCTCCTTAATTATTGAACGCCCCTTGTAGTTTCAAATATTTTCCTTATTTTGAGGTGTAAGTTTAACTGAGATTTTATATCAAGCGGAAACGTAAATAATATTAAGGTTTGATTTTGTTTTATTAAATTACGTATAGTGAGCAGTTGGTTAAGACTAATACACGAAACTAAGTAACTTCTCAGCCCACGATAATCATTTATTGTTGACTGACAGAGAAGGAACAATGTAGACACAACATTTCAACACATCTGTTGACTGCGGGCTGAACTATAAAAGTAATGATGTTAATGCAAGCAAGAGTTACTAAACATCTGAGCATTTGCGAGATTAGCAGAATTATTAATGAAGTTGTACAACAGTCAAACATTATTTGACTCTCGAATTCTGCATGTTTGAAATTCGATTCTATTCACGTGGTGGGTTGCTAGTATTCTGCAATAAGATAGGAGGCCGAATTACATAGCGTTAAGCGAGTCATTTTGGGGTAGTAACTTCATCGCGGTGGGGCGGGGCGGAGAGGGGAGGGTAGGGGGAGCGGGGGTGTTTATGAGGCGACAGAAATATGAGGTCTGCGCAATGCTGTAGGAAATGGCCGCCATCTATCAGACTTGTCCGGGCGACAAGTGACAATCGTGACGCGAGGCAATAGAAGGGTACGTGTACAGATAGGGGGCCATTTGTAGCCCTCCCCGCTACCACGTATGTTGCTGGTGGCAATTTCTCGACTGCCAAGTGTCTGATAGGGCAGACGCCTCCTCTATTGGAACGGCACTAAATCATTTTGCCGATGGGCTTGCAGGGCCGGGTATAATGGTTTCATCAGTAGAGGGACTTCTCTGCGAAAGGGACGAGGGGGATAAAGCAACTAAAGAATGATTTACATATTATTGAAAAAGGTTCAACCCTTGTATCTCCGATGACGGTGTGTATTGTTCACTACATGCCTCACTATGTTGAAATATGGAGGGATCATTTGCGGCGCAAAATGAACGCTTTGATTGAACAGATAAGAGAAGCTCAAGCTAATGAAATGTATATAAATACAAAAGTAAATTTGAGGACATCGTTAAAGAGAATGGACGAAAGTGATAGAGACTGTACAGAAAGAATTTCTTAGAAAATATGAGAGTAACTAGAAATCTGATTCGGGCTATCCTTTTTGTTTGTATTTTATCCTTTTTCTAGTTTTTAATTTTCTCAAGTTATTATAAATTTCAATAAATAAAACGACGGCCGAAAAGTCAGCATATAAATTTATCACTATTTATTTAAAAGCGACGTTTCGTCTCCATTTTGAGACTTCTTGAGGCGTAAAATTTAGTAATACCTCATAATTACTCCTTGACTCCCTCAGCCGAAAAGATTATTGAATTTACATGTGAAGAATTTAGTGCCGCACATGGACCATCTCCGGCGACGGTTACGGCCGAAATGATTAGTTTGAATAAATAGTGATAAATTTATATGCTGACTTTTTGGTCGTCTTTGTATTTATTGTAAATTTGAAAGTCAGAAAACTATGTTGTAATTTATTATAAAGTTCATTTCGATTCACAACTACGCATTCATAAACTACATTATAATGCAAGATATATCAATTGAGTTCCATGAGGAAGACGGAAAAAAGTTATGTCCACTTTTGCACGGGGTGAAATTAAAGTACGGAGGCAGAGCTTGGAGAAGAAAACAGAAGCACTTCTAGCTCAATGATAGACAGTCACTTTTCTGAGAGAGACAGTCATTCACGGATATTCACACATTGAGTTACAGCTAGTTGGACGCACAGTTTTGTCTATTGAGATATATTCATTTTTGGATAATCAGTTCCGTTATCTTCTGACCGCGATCTATTCAATAATTTAAAAACTTTTGCAGTTCGTTCGCTCTGGGTGACATTCACTGTGCAGTCAACACTCGACGCTAGACAGGAGCCCTCAATAGATATAGCTTTTAAGTCTACCTGTAACCTCGGGGTCAACAAGTCAACAACCCACCAGTAAATCAGCGAAACATACCTATGATGAGAGAAAGGAACACCAGCCGTAGCGTGGTAACATACAAATTTCCATGTTTTTGACCTCTCGTCGTTTCATTATTAAGTAATTCTCGGTCCCCACATTTTCAAAATTTTTCACTTTTTCACTTGATGATCAGTTAAAAATCGATTATAATTATAATTTATTATATTTTCTTAAATAGCTATTATTCCTAATCTTCCCTTGTTTATAAATATTAAAATTATAAGTTTTTTATCCTTTCTAAGGCACGTCATAATTTCCCCTTCTATTAATAAATCACACCACACCGTTATAATAAGTAAATTGTGTACAGGGTAATGTTCATTGACTTTTCCCTGAGGTACTCCATGTAGTTTTTGTGATATGGTATTGATTATTTCTGCTACTAGTTTGTTTTTGTGTCTTTAAATAAGTTAGAAGTGGACATCTGAAAGTCTTTATATTTCCTTGGTAATGAATGGTAGATTCATATCATTGTACAGGATAAATTACATAGACCATGGCACGTTGCATCGAATTTTACAATTTTTATATCGTTATTGCAATCATAAATAACGTTCAAAGGTATAATTTAACGTTGTTGGAAATTTATAAAATTAAAATAATGAATTAATCTATTTACTGGAACAAGAACAATTGCTTACGGCGATTGATGAGTCTTGGATATCAGTGAATTTAAATAGATGTTTATGTATCTGCACTGCAATATCATGTAAATAAAATAATTACATGGACAGTTCAGAATGTGTATTCAGAATTTCAGAAGTTTTTTAAAATAACTGTTTTATTTTGGATCGGTAGCCTCAAAATGTTTGAATCATTAGAAGATTAAGTACAAATTAATTTTTTTTCAATACGTTTAATATTGCAGTTTATATGAGCAATGTTCATTCACTGCACAGTTTAACCTAAATTAAAATATTAAAAATTGGTATTATAGATGAATACATGCCATTTAATTAATCATTTAATGAACAAATTTTCCAAGTAGAGGAAAATATATTAAAATTTCCAGCATTAGGCTGGGAGCCGTAGTGTCATCTAAATTAGTGCATGTAAACAAAACTGGAGGATTAAAGTTGATTAGCCGCCAGATGAAACTTCCCCTGTGTCAGCCCATTGGTCTTAGGTATATCGCGATCTTGTAGGACAGAAACAGGATTGGCGTAGAGACATCACTTGGAGTGCTGTTTTATTACGTAGTGTGGTGACATGGAAATGAACTGGGAAGTCGCAAGGAGACGAAAACGACTGTTCTTATCTCAACTTGGAAGAAGAAGGAGGTCAGGGAAGAAAGGAGAAGGAAGAAGATGGAAGATGCCTAAGTCCAATTTTGCTCTAGACAGAAAAATAATAAGGTATAGGAGAAAAGAAGGTTAGAGAAAGAAGATAGTACAGTTCAATTCATATTCTGGAAGAAGAAGAAGATCCGCAGAGTAGAGAAGAGGACGCTTTCAGTAACTTATCGAAAGTAAAACACATATTCTACTATCTTAGCCAGAATTCTCAGCTGAGTTATAAATAAATTCATGGAGAAGTAAAACTTATTTTCCCGAACGCCGAACAGGCAAATTCCCTGTCTTCCGCCTGCTGAGATCATACCGTCCGTAAAAGAGGAAGAAATTGACACAACCCGTAACTGCCGTATGCTGATAGAGCCACACTAACTTCTCAGAAATGTGAAATAATTATTTAAATTATTTATTTAAATTTGTTCATATGTTAATTACCCCTCTTAAGAGCTTTAAATTCTTTTCTCGAACTAAATATTTTCTAATTATTTATCCTCCATTTGCAAATTCTGTATTTGTTTATCTATAAAATATTTATATCGTCCGAGAATGTTAGTCCAGCTTAAACATATTTATGAACTAATGTGAGTTACAAAGAAGCATTTGGGACTTTAATTTTTAAATCAGCTTCTGATCCATATCAGGTATAATTTTGTTTTATATTCTTTAATCGATTTAGTAGTACCTTTGTCCTGTAACTGTTTAACTAAAGTTCAGCACCTAAAATCACGTTCTAGGCTGATCGAAACGAGTAATTAATGTTCTCTCAGGATTATATTGTAATTCGTTCCGCGAGACCAACTTAATTTATTATAAACAATGAAATATACACTATCTCACAAGCTCTCATTTATAAATGTATTATACGTACGACCGCATTAATTTAATTTGCGAGGTTCCAGGATTAGTATATCACTAATTTTTTCGTAGCGAATGTAACATGACAGTTGGCAAGATCGTGTCCGTAAGTTGTGGCATACGTTATGCAAAGTGGCACTAGTCGAGACATATTAAAGAGTTCATAAGGCGCCTTCTTTAAGAAAACTGTCTGAAGAGTGGAGGGGGAGGAGACATTTTTGCCAGCCAAAGTATATTCTTCCACCAGCGTGGAGCAAGGCGGAAATCATTAACTGCTTCCGGATGCAGCGCCTCTCAAATCCGCCCGAGACAGACCGCATCCAAGTACCTCATCAGCGTCTTAAATATTCACAACAATAGCCCCCGAGGACAATACTGGCCCCATAAAGGCACTCAAGACGCTTGCCAGCAAGAATCGAGGACCGACAAAACTTTGCAGCGAGAAACGCAGCTCACTTAAGGAAGATTTGTGATCCTACATTTTGTTTCGTCTGTGTGATTCTACTTATCCTACCGTGCTTTATGAATATTTTTATTAGTTCCTCTTTTTACAAAGTCAAGTTTTACTATGTATTTAATATCCTCGTCGGTATATCTAATGCTCAATTTTCTTATGTTTCCTTAAAAACTCATATATTTTAAAAAATAACATTTATAATCCTTTGAACTACTTATTTTAATTTTGTATTATAACTATAGAGTATTGAAAACCATAGCAAACCCGATAGATTAAAGAGAGACACGTTATGAAATTTCATTGGAACTTGTGAAAGTACATTATTTCCATCATAAGCTTCGAAACGAGATTCCAGTTCCAATTTGGCTAAGAAGTCTCGATTAATGGCTCCACAGCTTGAGTTATTGATGATCCATTGGTGAACCTGGCACATCCAACTCCATTCGGCATCAGTGAATATGACTCTTGGGTGATTGTAACGTTCATAAATTTTTTAATTCCATCGATGTTGTGCATTTGATTGTTAGTGAAACTCGTGACGGATGTGTCAGTCGGGATTTCCGTGTATCTTCAGGGAGGAATAGATGAGAAGGAGTTAAAATCATGAAGGGAGGGGAGGGGGGAATTTAGGAAGGATAAGTTATTGGAAGCGTTTTGGTTGACTGAGTAATAGGATAAGGATAGATCTTCGTTATGTTGCAGATTATAGGAGATGTTGTCTCTTACTTTGGCGTTCGTCGAAGTTATTGACATGGTACATTTTATATTTCCGACCTCCTGTGGCGTAGTGGTTAGCGTTGCTGCCTAACATCTCAGGGATCCCGGGTTCGAATCCTGGCATGGGCTTGGATGTTTGTGTCGTCATGATCGCGAGGACCGGGATTAAGGCTGCTGGGGGACTGATACACTGACCACGTATCACCCCAAATTAGGAATGTGTCACGCCAGGTGACAGTCCGCAGCCGCCTCGGTAGGCCTAGGCCTTCAAGAGGGCTGTTGAGCCATTGGAATAAGAAGAATAAGAAGTAGATTTGATATTACCTGTTGGGAATTATGCAGGGTGAGGGTCAAGCGGGCAGGAAATGCCCTAAAATTGAACTACAAGTGTTTATTCCGTCTGGGAAAATGATGGCGAATATTTTATGAGACTTATCCTAATTGATTACACATCATTACAGGGAAAGATAGCCACATTTGCAGGGAAATAATTATTTCACCAGGACAATGCGCCGTCTCACTCCACATGGCAAAAATTCACTTATTACGGCTTCAACAGCTGAACCACCCTCCATACTCCAAGCGACTTCCTTTTGTTCTTTTAGCTAAAAGTTTCTCTTAAACGACAAAGATTTTCGTCAACTGAGGAGGCCATCACCTTCGTAAGCAATTAAAACACAAGGACCAGCCAAAAGTCGGAAATGGAATAATTAAAATAGAATACGTTTCGTCCCCAAAATATAGGGACCTCCTCATTTCTGTAGATCAAAAATTTATATAATGAAAATACATAGATGAATACAAATTCATAAATAGACATGCTATGTTGTTTTAATTACAATTAAAAGATAATAAAAATTTACCGTTGATCCTGCAAGTTCCGAAATAAAAGAAAACAATAGCAGGAAAACAGATCGCAAAGCCCACATTGTTTGTAAGCGGTCGCGAAGCTAACAATATAACAACAGAATAATTTAAATTTATAATTGTGCATTTCAATGATTACAGAATGTTCAAATAAATCACATCAATAATGAATCATATATAGAATTTAAATTCTATTTGAAGAACGAACAATTTAAAGAACGTTGATTGTGGGAAGGGATCGATTAATAGGCCATGTTTTAAGACAAGATGTTATTGTAAAATTAGCATAAGAGACAGACAAAGGATGTAATACTCTAAGAAGATTATGTAGGATGTGGTAGTTATGCGGAAATAAAAATGCTTGCGAAAAATAGGTTAACATTGAGTGTTGCTTCAGACTAGTCCTAGGACTGAATACAACAACAATACGACTTAAAAGAGATATGTCATTATATATTTGTTAACTACCCAAATTTATTGTGAGAATAATTGTTTAAATGAAACACCAGCTTCAAATCCCTAGCACTAGCTAGAATTCTAGTAGCTGATTGCTGTTGCATTGTACACCACGTTTTGCATAATACGTTATTCGTGAAAGTGACATGTTATTAATTCATTATATAACGGTATTACGATCCACGCCTAGTTTTCCATCGGTTGCGAAACGCATCAGCTTTCGATCCCTCAACTTTCTACCCCATCAGTTCTGTCCGCCCCTAAAATCAACAAAGGCTTTGGTCGTATCCCTTGCACCGAGACGGTAAGCCCTTACACAAAATGTAATGGTTGCAATTTTCCCTCCATCAAAATCGCCGGTCCTCCGGGAATATTTTCCAGCAGTAATCTGACGTTTCGCATGGCAATGAGGGGGAATCCCCCTGGCGGCATCGCAGTCACGTCTCCGGGATCACTGTCGACGCCACCCCGTGCTAATTCATCTCTGCAAAACCTCCGCAAGAGATTTCCCTCGCAATTTCTCACTTTGTTGTCCTAAAGATTTAATATGCGCTTTTTTCCCACAGAGCCCGCCAATAAACAGTTGGAATATCCGAAAGCTTTTGCGCATCAACGGAATTTTTCCTCCCTGAATTCATTTATAACTGCTTCACAAGTGTTGGAATGGCTGAGATCTGTAGGTCGCTTTTAGAAGTATCGAAAAATTACAGGTTCAGACACTGTTTACATACGGTATTAAAATATGTTTCAATGCCTTTTGTTTCGTACTTAAAGCGTTACCTTAAGCAGATTATTTATTATGTGGATTATACCTACCGAGTGCTGGGCCGAGTTAACTAGACACCGAGTACTAGTGGCATTGAAGCAAGTAGTGATTACACGCGCACTGTCAACGGAAGACTCAGTCATTTTTTCAGAATAAAGCTGCAACTCCTTAAATTCCAGTACATTCGCCCATTGTACATGAGATTCTCAAGTTGAATTCAATTCTCTTCCAGATTTCTTAAAATTCCTTCCTTTCTTGATTATGTGTCGTTTTTAAATCCTGTGACAACAGCACAGGACAATTAGATAATTAACTCATGCACGCAAAATATTAACGAAAATAGTATATAGGAGGATGGAACAACTAACAGAATTCAAGAGTTCAGTTCAGTTCGGTTTCAGGAATAAGGTTGCAACAAGAGAAGCAATATTAACTCTGAATCTAATTAAAGAAGACAGAATAAGAAAAATCTGGCCTACGTTCATTTAATTTTAGGTTTAGAGTTCAAATTTTTGATAATATTAAAATATTGTTCATTTTTATCAAATATATATTATCCAAGTTTATGCACTGAAATATTTAAAATATTTTAATATTATTTTCAAAATTATCTAGCCTCATTTTTAAACATGCTCCGACGACCCGCATGGACTTGCAGGCTGACCGTGGTGGTTACATATAGAATCTTAAACAGAGAGGACATACCGCGCCGCTCAAATTTAACCCCAATTATGCAAAGAAAATAAATAATTGATGTACCTGGAATTTAGAAATCATATGAAAGACGAAATTACAGCGTCAACGTGAGAACATTGATAATTAAGCTGGCTGGGCTCTTTCTATGGCTGAGCTGTTGGCTGCTCCGTCTCGGATGCTCGTATGTGGTGGAGGAAGACGATGAAGCCAGGAGCCTCAGTGCTGTGTTGTCGTTGATGGCCTCTGATCCCTCAGATTGCTGGAATCGGCAACTGATTGCCCATGGACTGCTTCCACGCCACACGTAGTATAGGTGAATGGCTGGCTTCCACTTGCTTCTCCTGACGGCAAAGTTCTACCACCCAGAACAATAATTGCAGGCTCTGGACTTACTGTCCATAACTTTTCCTATTGCCTTATCAGCTCGGACTGTCTGTTCTTCTCTCGTTCTCCACACCAACTCTGTTCTTTCCCCATATTTTTCGTCATACGTCATTTTCTCTTCCCATCTTGACCACCAATCATATTTCTAAATTTGGGAGAACACGCAGCCAATTGCCCGCGAATTTCGTCAATCCTCGCCATTTTTATCCTTGTTGGGGAGAAATAATTTATGTTGGGGCACGTGCCTTCAGGTATACGCAGCATTTACACATCTTTGTCCTCGAAAATATCACACATACCCCACTAAAATCCTTAGACGTTTTCGCGTTTTTTTTCATCCCCCACACCCCCGCACATGGAACAAACACCGTGTATTCCATGCGGTCAGCCAGATGCTAAAAAAAGAATCCATTTATTTTAATAAGTACTTAATAACTAATATCTTAACGTCTAGTACACACCTATCTTAATAGATACTTAATATCTAATATTCACTACATGTTGTTAACTAAAACCTATGCAATCGCTCTTTCCAAATCAAGTACCAAGATGCACTCTCTGAATTCAGATAAATGAGGCTAGGTGTTCCGCAAGGGAGTATATTTGGACCATTACTGAATGTATTGTATACTTCCGTTATACCTTCAACGGAACATACCATGATGGCCAAATTTGCGACGACATAGCTATCATAGCTGCCGACGAGGACCTAATTCAAGCGTCGCAATAATTTCAAGTGCATCTGAACAAGACTGGACTGGGCGAAACAATGGAGAGTGACTATAAACACGGTAAGTCTCAACACATTACTTTTTCACTTCGAAAGGAAATATGCCCAAAAGTGAAGAAAAAATCAGCAGAAATCTAAAAAATAACTGTTGTAAGATATCTTGCTCCACATTTAGATAACCGTCTAACTTGGATAACCCATATAGAAATGAAGCGGGAAAAAGCACAAATCAAATTATCTTGGCTATTTAACAAAAGATCTAAGCTTTCCTTATACAACAAAATCATATTGTACAAAGCAATAATTAAGTCAACGTGCTCATACGTTTATGGGGCACAGTCAGAAGGTCCAACCTCGCGATCTTGAGAAGGTTTGAATTAAGAATTAAGATACTTATGCAACGCACCGTGGTTCGTATCAAATAAAAATCTATATAAAACCTGGAAATCTCAAGTTTGACAGAAATTACCACAGAACGCAGCGAGAGGCATCAAACAAGATTGGGAGATCACTTGAATCCACAATCAGGAAATATGTTGGACAGTACTGAACGTGTCTATAGACTAAAGAGCAGTCATATTTTGGTTTTACCATTTATATTCTCTTAATTGTAACTTATATCTTTTAAATCATTTACTAATTGTTCCAAACGAACAGATAAGCAGTATGGACAGTAAAAATAAAATAAAAAACTGGTTTCAGAAGCTGTTCAGTTTCTTGCAAATTGATTATTACAGTTCCTTTCCTTTATGGTGTTAGCTTAATGTTTCAAAAAAGGAATTTTTGTGATATTACCTTTTTCTGCGGTTATCATAATATTTTTAGCTCATTCCAGTAGCAAAGTGAAAGTTTGTCACTATAATATAATGATAGGAAACAGGCTCAAAATATTCGAAGATATAAAAACAAGGATTATTTTAACTTTATTGATCATTTAGTAATGGCTCTATGCAAAAACTAAGTTAAAAAATTACTTGAATAATTTCTGAATGTTTCAGTTAAAATTTTATGCGAGTCGGGATGTAAAAAAAATTTATTCTCAATTTTTATATTTAATCAGTTACAGTAACAAATTATAAAATGACAATATGTTTTGAAATGAAACCTTTTCGTTTACTTTTGCAGGAATCAACTGCTACATGCAAGATTATATAATTTTTCAAATTGAACAATTAAAATACAATATAAGACTATTTAATGTATCCATAAATAGCTCAACACTGCCAACAGATTGGAAAACGATAATTATTGTACCTATATTTAAATCTAGAAATATAACAGACACAGTACCTACTAGTCTAAACTCAGTAGTATGTCTAATCATGGAGAACTTAATAACTACGTACATTCGGGATGCACTTGAATCTTATGGGTGGTTGTTTGAGAACGAACATAGATTTCAATCAAGTTTTTCGTGTGAAAATCAGATTATTAATTTGTTTCAAGATCTAGCAGACGAAGTCGATCGTGATGGTAGAATAGACGCCATTTTTATTGATTTTGCAAAGCCTTTCGATGTAGTTCCTCACTAAATCTTGATCCAAAAGTTAATGGGACAGGTATTAACAAAAGAGTAGTTCGCTGGTCACAAGAATTTTTTAAAAATAGGGTACAATTAGTCAAAGTTGGTAAAGATACTTCAGAACTCGGATCTGTAACATCGGGAGTCCCCCAATCATCAGCTAGTGTCCCATTATTGTCTTTCATATTTATTAATGATTTACCAAATGGTATAAATTCTAAGGTCCGACATTTTGCAGATGACTGTGTAATCTATAGGGAAATAACTGGGGAAAAGGATGCCTATGCTCTCCAAACTGACTTAGAACTCATAGGTCAAGCGAAATAAACTCAAAATTAACAATAGTAAAAGTATGCGCCCAGGTTTACTAAAATACGCGTTCAATATGCCTTGGAATATAAAATAGACGGAGAAATTGTTATCCAGCAGGTAAACTGTAAATACCTAAGCATTTATTTCAACAATATGCTGGGGTGGGCGAAGCAGGTAAACTATGCTACAAGGAAAGCGTGGAACACTTTGTCATGAGGACACTCAAGAAGGATAATGTGAAATCTAAGGAAATTCCATATTTTTCATTAGTATGCCCACTTGTGGAATATGGTTGCAGCATGCTGGGATCCGTACAGGATAAGTCAAATAGAATTCTTAGAGAGGATGCAAAGGAGGGCCGCAAAATTCGTACACACAGAACATGGGCATGGGAACGAAAAGGTAAAGCGACTAGGGTGGGATACACTACAGACAAGAAGAGAAAGACCTTTGCAGGACAAAAACCTTGCAAGGGAATCTGAGATAGAATGAAGGAACCGACTCGGTACCGGTGGAGTGATTCACTTGTTTAAATTAAAAGCGAGGCAGCAAAAAGCGGATGTTGGAAAATACTCATTCCTAAATAGGACAATTTCCCTGCAGGAATGTTTGGTTAACTTTCTCAAACGTAAAGGAAATTTATACTTAATCTAAACTCTCGATAGTGAATATAGTTTATTGTTGTGTAATACAGTGAAGTTATCAGTGCCCCGAAATCTCTAACAATATACTATGTGAGTTGTGGTATTCAGTCCTTCGACTGGTCTGATGCAACCCTCCATGCTAACCTATACTAGACAAGCCTTTTCATTTCCTTATAACTAGCACAACCAGCATCCTCCCTAATCTGGTTAGCGTATTCTATCCTTGGCCTCCCGCTTCTGTTCTTACCCCACACATTTCCCACTAATGCTAATTTTACAAGACCCTCTGCTTAAAACGTGGCCTATTAATCTATTCCTTCTCTTGGTCAACATCCTCCATATTTTTCGTTTTTCCCCCATTCTGCTTAGAACTTCCACGTTTGTGGTTCTATCCACCCATCTGATTTTCAGCATTCGCCTATAGCATCACATTTCAATGGCTTCTATTCTTTCCCTTTCCCCAACTCCTATCGTTCACGTTTCGCTCCCGTATAACGCCACGCTCCATACGAACATATTTATCAACGATTTCCTAATATTCACACTTATATTACCTGTAAGTAAACTCCTGTTTTTCACGAAAGCCTTCCTTGCCTGTGCTATCCTACTCTTTATGTCTACTATACTTCTACCATCCCCAGTTATTACTCTTCCCAAGTTACAGAATTCCTTAACTTCTGTCAAAATATCCCTTCCCAATCTAGTACCCTTTGTTATTTCACTGTTTCCCATACTAGACTCCATTACCTTTGTTTTCCCTCTATTAATCCTCATATTGAAATCTTTCTCCAGGACTACGTTAATGCCATTCTTCTTCTGATTCCCCTAATACTACAATATCGTCGACAAAGCGTAAGTTTTTTATTTCTTCTCCTAGCAGTATGATTCCTCTTTCATATTCCGTTTTAACATTCTTCATCGCCTGTTCTTTATAAAAGTTAAGGAACATGGGCGACAGACTGCATTCTTTTCTTACTCCCATTTTGATTACAGTTTTCTTTTCTTGATCTTTTATTTTAATTACTGCTGCCTGTCTTTTGTAGAGGTTATGTATAAGCCTCCTATCTCCATATTTTATTTCAGTGCTCTTCAAAATCATTAATAGTTTGTTCCAGTTCACATTATGAACGTATGCTTTTCTTCCTATCCTGTTTTCTACAATAGGCGCAAAGTTAATATTGCTTCTCTTGTCCCTACATTCTTTCTAAAACCAAATTGATCGTCTCCTAACTCGCATTCTATTTGACGTTCTATTCTCCTATATATTATTTTAGTTAATATTTTGCATGCATGGGATACTAAACTATTTTTCCTGTATTGTTCGCATCTATCAGCCCCAGTTTTCTTCGATATCGGTATAATTATGTTTTCACTAAAATCAATATACTATAGTGAAATATATTTCCAGTGTTTTTTTTAGGCAAAAACAATATTATTGCTTTTTCAAAATTTTTTCTTCGAATAATATCATTCCATGTATATTTATTTATTAGGTGTATATATGATTATATTGATAATTATATGTTAAATACGGTCGTTACGACCAGATTATTAATTATTGTTTCAGTCCTATGTATCTGCCACCTAGTATCTGACCACTTGTAGATTAAATACATACATATGTACACTTCCCTCGAATGTTTTGACAAAATAAGTACTAGAGTGATAGATTACAATTTATTGGGTATACACGATCGATGGCTGGTAGAGTTTTTTTGGATGTTCACATCCGGGGTCAGTCTGTATATACTAGATATACTAGGTGAAAGTTACTACATATATTTATTTTAACATGTGAACCATGTTTTAACAGAATATGAACTGTTTGCAGATGATAACGACAAACTTTGGACTAAAGCTTCTGTATATGTAATGGACGAATACAGATTCATTACAATTTTATATTTTACGTGTTAATAAAATTTGTACATCTATACGTTTGTAATTATTTAAACCGCTTAATTTAATATAACACCTTTCCAATAAAATATAAAATATGGGTATCCCCCAGAAAACCAAACATTTCATAACGTATCCTATTAATATGATAATTCTTTAGTTAATGCTGTCAACTAAGTGGGAAAAAAAATTATATTTTTTCTATTTGTTCCGTGCAACCTACTAGATTAGCGAAAATTGTTGGAAAACTGGTAAGAAAACTCGTACATCCCTTCTGCGTAAGTGTAACCCAAAGTGTCATGGCTGATTCGTGACAACTACCTCGCATCCGAATTATTAAGACCGGAAGGTGTGGGTTTTAATGAAGCCGTTCGCTCCTCCTTGGCACCTCACACGTGAGAGCCTTGATTAAAACAGTTTTGATCCACGTTGGACAGCAGTCACTGGCGGCTTGATGTGCCTTCAACAATTTCCCTGGCAGCGCCCCGTTCGCTGAGCTGACAGGCTGTCGCGCCGCATTTCGCTCCAAAAACAATACGGCAATGGAATTTATCACGCGGCGGCCTCGGCGGCGGCAACGGAGAAAAATTGATCACGCCTTGACGGCGTACAGCGGGCGTAAAGAGCGCGTGACAGTGGCTCTGACGTGATCAGATTAGCGCAGCCAGCGCACTTACTCCGCGTCTCTGACAAGTAGTGGCCCTCTGACGGCGATGCGATGGACACACGTCCACCCGCCACTTGACAAAGGCTGCCTGATAAATGAGGCGAAGGATTCGTCTCACCTCAACGTAATAATAAATGTGAAAAAAGAACCGACAAATACTGAAACTGGGCGAAACCGAAGCACCATAAAGATCAATTTCTTAAATGTCAGACATTTACTAGATATTAATTTATGTGTTTAATCCGCGAACTTAATTAACAAAGTGTGAGCTGCTTGAGATGCAGCCAACGCATTCTATAATATGGAGGTCCTCCCTTATGCCTTAATTTTTTGGAACGGAAAAGAACAATAAAAACATTACCAGGGTGAAGGCTTCGAATTTTTCCAATGACAGAGAAGCTCTGCCCTGCCTACACGGAAGATTTACCATATTCTTCCTTTTAATATCTGAATTTCATGCACATCAATGAATATTTGATCAACTATCGTACTTTTTATTATCTTAAAGTATTCACTTAGCACAATATCATAGTGTCTTTATTGTGATACTTTTCATACTTTTAAAGTAATTTGCTTCCTGATATTACAGATTAGGGACGAAACGTAGCATTTATTTGTATATTCTTAATTTCATTCGAAATGTTTTTTCTCTAATTTAACTTTAGTATACCGAAATGCAGTGCTATAGCAGAATGCTGAAGATAAGATGAGTGGCACTACTAGGAAGTTCTACGCAGAATATGGCAAGAGCAAATAATACGGAGGACGTTCACCAATAGAAGGGTTAGATTAATTGGTCACGTTTTGAGACATAAGAGTCTTGTAAAATTAGCATTAGAGAGAAGTGTGTGGGGTAAGGAAACGAGAAGGAGGCCAAGGATGGAATACGCTAAGAGTTTAGGGAAGATGTGTGATGTAGTTATGAGGAAATAAAAAGGCTTGCGGAAGGTAGGCTAGTATGGAGGGTTGCATCAGACCAGTCTTAAGACTGAATACCACAACAACAACATACCGAAAGTATAAGTTGTTAAGACACAAAGACGTTTCTTTTGGTTAAGCTACATGATGGTGATCCTGAAACAGGCGACTCCCCATTAATAGCATAGGAAGGGAATTGAGAAGGGGGATATGGAAGGTAGAGCAAGGTAGCGAAGGGCTGACTAGGGCCCCGAAGCTATTGTTTAAGGATGCAGGATATAAACCGACTATAATTCTTTATGGACGTGGAACTCAGCGTGTTAATGGTCGTAAATTTCTCGGAACTGTCAGTTAAGTAGTCTTTTGAGGTGGGGGGAGGGAAATAGTACATGACTACATTAAACTGTAAACTTCCTTTTCATAGCATAGGAAGGGAATTGAAAAAGGGGAAGTTACAACGGAGAGTTATGTTGCCTAGGGTTGTCTATAAACCCCGGGCTATAGTTTAAGAATCCTACCCGGCATTCACCTGAAAGATATGCAGGGAAACCCCTAGAAAGCCTGCGAAAGGTAGGTCGGGTTATTGGGTACTTGTCGTATCCCCTTCGAATGACGGAATAGGAGTTCGGTGAGGGGTCTCAGCATTCCCTTCTCCATGCCCTAACCACTTTAGGAGACCGAAAATTGCAGAGGTGCCTCAGCATGTGAGAACCTTAAAACCCGGAGGAGAGAGAAACAGAGAAAGAGAGAGCAGTTAAGTTGTCAATGAATTAAGCAAATGAGAGAGTTAGAAACCAATTATCCTGAGAGAGGAAAATATTTGGTGTTTTGGTGACTTTCTGCACCTACTTTATTGCTCCGTCCACATGGTATCTGGTCATCTTGTGCACAAATTGAGTCTCACGCTCCTCGTGGAAGCAATGCGATTTTTGTTGGGGGCAAAACTAATATCTTATCATCTGTAGTTTAAAAACCAACCACCCGCTATGATTATACTAATATAAAAATAAAAATTTGATAGTATCAGAATTTTAAATAAACGTTCGTCACGTGTTATACTTTCTATACAGTCACTTGAAAGTCTGGAGTTATATAAACCTTAATTTGCTCGGAGAATATTATTTACTGTGCTTAAAGCAGAAATAGTACGTACTGTACTAAAGTATGTTTATGAAGAGGCAAGCCTTTATTCTAAAGCTAACTAATTATGAGCCTAATATGAAATTTATAAGAGAGAAGAATTCATTTAATGAATCTCAGGAAGCATCAAGCACAAGGGTCTTATAAAATTTAGTAAAGTAATTCAGAAGTGACCTCACATTGCATATTGCATAATGAAATTATTAAGCATTTAAATAATGAATACTAAAAATTAAAATAATATTAGAAAAACATTTCATATGAATTATTTGTACATAAATTTTAGTTTTCTGTTATAATTGTAAAAAAATACCTTATGTTTCCTTTTCTTTATAGTCTATTTATCGCGTCCTAAAATCCTAGTGTTTGTTCTGCATATGTTGTAATTAAGCTTCATTCCAGAAATGGTTCCATTTGCTAGAATAAAAAAAATTTACATGTTATACAGGAGGCATCAGAAAACTGTGATTGGGTGTGGGAAGCAAAAAGTAGGGTAACAATGCTTGACGTTGTAGTAGCCAAGCAACATTCTGCACAGAACAAAATGAGCTTTTAATTATTGTAAAAATTATGTCGTTTTCCCTATTCGTATTCTTTTGGGCAATATAAAGCTGTTTTATAACTTACTATAGGGATTTTGAATAATTGCGGGTCGATTTTGAAATTGAATACAACAAACTGTATGTGAAGTATTAACGAAACATTTGAAAGTTACATGTATGATTTTTCAAATAACAAATAATTTCGTTAATACCTCACACACAGGTTCTGTTATTCCATTTCAGCAACGAACCACCCATATTTATATTTATAGTTCAGTTTATTGGTGGCACACAAAATTTCATGGGGCAGTCTCATGCACTATGCCAATTTTATAAGCTTGTTTTGTGTCACGTTTTTCCGACTTTGCTGTAAATTTTATAATAAATGTTTATTGTGTATTCATTTCGAAGACTTATGTTCAGTTGAAGCCCTCCCTTGATCAGTTAGTATTAAATGAAGACGTACTAAATTTTCAAAAGAAATTGTTTAATAAATAATTAAAACGACAACCGTTTACAAATATCAATATTATACAAAAATTCTAGTCATGGATGCGAGTTATCTCTCATTCTTTACAAATTATTTCAGGAAATTTATTGATAATGGTGTATTTTCACTAAGTATAATTATGAATTGACTACTGATGATGTGATTGTTGACGAACATTAGTGAACAAATTTGTAATGTTTTAAACTTTGGGATTTTACAATTTAATTAATATAATAGTTTACTGGCTGCTAGAAATTAAAATACATCAATTAATTAATTGTTATCTACACAGCCATTCCTGATCATCATGCAGTACATTGAAGCTTTCGTGTAAAGAAAACCATTAACACCCCACACACCAACTTTATTACATTAAATATTAGAGATTACACACATTTAAATAATTCAATTATGAATATAAATTACAATACTTTTCAGACCTGTCCCTTAATGAAAAATTAACTAAATCAAATTATAAATATGTTGCGCAAAATAGACAATCAATACTGTACTAGAAGCTAAGAAAAATCTCAGATTATTTGAAGAGCTAAAATAGAGGGCCCCACAAATGATAAATACAATACCGTGTTTAAAAACTTTAAAATATAATACATTTATTTATTTTAAAGCAAAACAAAAGCAGCACGGAAAATGGGATTAGAAACTCAAGTAATGTCAGAAAAACGTATTGGAAAATTTTAAATGCAGAAAGTCAACAGCAAAATAAATCATGACATTACCTGGTATTGATGATGATCAGATCAAAGAGATATCGCAAACGCCTTTAATAAAAATTTCACATACATAGGATCAGAGATAAATAAATCACTTATAAATCATGAGCATAAATACAAGCCAATCAATAATTAAACACCCCTACTCATAAATACGACTATTTTAAATTAAATAATAAATATAGCTCATTCTCTGAAATCCTCTCATTCAACAAGTTATGATGGAATTATCACTATCATTCTCAAAAGCTGCATAAGAGTGGTTGCTTAACCATTGGCACAAGTTATAATTTAACACATTGTAAACGGAACCTTAATAGACGAACTAAAAATCGCCAGTTTTCCATATTTTTAAAAAAGCAGAAGTATAAAATGTAGGAATCCTCAGACCTATATCCATTTTCTCTCCGTTATCTAGGATATTTGAAAAGATAATCTGTATTAGGCTATAAAATTGTTTAAAATGACAGTATATTAATTGAAAACAAATATGATTTCATTAAAGACTAAAACAACTAAAACTTGGTGCTCTAGATAATAAAGAATCTGTAACTGGTGTCTTCTTAGATTTTATAAAAGTCTTTTGATTATGTCAATATGTAGTCAGGGTTATTCTCTCAATTTAATTGAATCCTACCTATCGAACAGAAAACTACATATCAATAAAAAAAACTTAGCGACATATATTTATGACATGTTAAATATTGAATATAGTGTACCACAAGGATCTATATCGGGTCATTTATTATTTATTGTGTTCATCAATGATAAAACTGCTCTACATCTATAGCAGAATAACTATTATATGTGGATGACATCACACTACTATGCCGTGAAGATAACTATGAAAGACTGGAAATAAGCTTAACCACTTGTACAAACAGTGTCATAAAATATATTAATGAAAACAGATTTAAGGTGAAAAAAGAAAAAATGGATTGTAGTAGACTTAAATACGATGCAAGATCAAAATCATAAAAATCAGATAATAATAGGAGATCAAAGTATAATATTTGACATTATACTCTGTAACAAATTATCCAAAACTGTATTGTTGATGAAGAGACTAAAATCCTTCTGTAATAGTAGCACACTTAAGATAACTTTTCATGTCCTATTCGTGTCTATACTAAGCTACGGAATGGGGCAAAACTTCAAAACCCAATATGAATAAATTATTAGCAATTCTAAAACAGATAATTATATGCATATGAATTCTTAAACAAAATGAGTCTTGCAAAAAATATTTTACAGAACTAGAAATATTAACTATAATAAACCTATATGTATAAAAAACTATAATATTAATTTTAATTTCTGGAAAACCTTCTAATAGAAACATACCTGATCATGACACAAGACATAAAAGTAAACTACATGTGATACAATTTAGAACAAGTATGCCTGGCGAAGGACCACATAATTCTGACGTAAAACTAGTCAACACTTTGCATGTGAGTTCCCTTCAGCTACCCCTAATCTAGCCAAAATTTGAATTGAAAAACTGGTTGATTCAAAATCCTTTTTACTCACTTTAACAATATTGTAACCATATAAATGTTATAGGTGGACATTTAATGATAAAGTATCAGATCAATGTACGTGTATATTTCCCTAATTCACATATATGCCTATTTTAAAAATGTTTACTTGTAAAATATTTTTCACTTGTTATAAAAATACACACACACAGATGCATATATATATATATATATATATATAATATTAGACTTTCTACTTCGTAAATATTAAATAAGATAGCAATTGCATTGCATAAGTTTTTATGTATAGGACTAGAATGGAGACAAATTGACGTTTCCCAGAAGATTGTTTTAATATTTATGTATCAAACAATTTATGTTGGAAAAAAATATTCTATTCTATTTTAAAGTATGTATGTTGGTGTGGAAAAGGCCGATTCACATAAATACGTTTAACAAAATGGTAGCAATATCTTAAGTGCAATTACCGCTATCTCTGTATATCTTGAGTTGACTTCAATGCAAAATTCATGTAATGGTTCTTGGGAAAATCTGAGTGGTAAGCTTGAATAACTTGATAAATGTGCAAATTTTTTCAGAGCTTTTATACTCAAGATCTGACTTTCAAAACAGAGTAAATATTTTTGCTGCAATTTATATAAATGCTACCATGTAACAACATTGCACAAGACTTATAATATCGAGTATATCGTTTCAATTTATATTTTGGTGCGTAGTCTGCATATCTTTTTCTTCTTCCATTGGCTCTACAACCCATTAAGGGTTTTGACCTACAAAGACGACTGGTACATGACATATTCTCAATACATGGTCAGAATATCGATTCTCCAGCAGTCTTAATCGCAGTCTCCGTTGCCATGACGGCACCAAGCCCATGCCAGGATTTTAACCCGGGACCTACGTGTTGTGAGTCAGAGACGATAGCCACTAGACCATAGGAGGTAGACAGCCTGTATACTGCTTCTAAATATTTATTCATAACTACTTTGTTTTGCAAACCTGAAGCACTGAACAATAGAAACTTGCTGGAATTGAGCTTCATTGACTGGAATCATCCGAGACGTTATTAGTGGTTGTGTGGATGTATTTATAATAAAAATGCGTATGCAAAGGTAAAAGCACCCACAGAAATTAGAATTCAATCCGACGTCTGTAATGAGTAACAAATTGGTCGTAGTGCTGTCTCATTCATGAAAGGAAAATTAATTAATGCCCTGTGAAATTAGTTTTTCAAATGGAAAAATTTAGAGGTCTTTCGTGAGTTAACGTACTTCTCTAAACGTGGTTAATTTTTGTTGATGGTTCATGAACGTTCATCTGGCATATATTTGAATAGGTTGGTATAGAACGCCTAGAATCAGTGGTCTCTAACTCTCCCATTCCCCTTCCGATGTATAAATTACTACCCCAGCTTAAGTCGCGGTCGACTATGGGCAATAGATTTCTCCCCGGGCGAAATGAATATTAGATAGCCACGGTAGCGACCCGTCCATGTCTCACTAAAGCCCTATCCACCCCCGCCTCCCGCTCCCTCTCGGCGCGAATAGATTTAGTGATAAAGTGGCCAACTTGGCAGCGCCACCGCCCCCGCGCACATAAATTAAACACGAGCTGTTAATCAAATGTGAATTTATCACCGGGCACGATGATGCACGGACGTGTAAAGTGAAGGGGGAGGATCTTGCGAGCGGAGATTAGCAGGGCGTCCGCGCCCTTACGGAGCGGTAACTAGCGGCCAGCCGACCCATTAATAACGCGCCTGTTTCGCAGGCCACGCGCACTAAATCACCCCTTATTGCCGCCGGAGATTTATTCCTTACGGCAGACGAACAAATTTGGCGTGTGTCGGCACGAAACGGCTTCGTGGAGAGAGAGAGACGAAAAAAAATATGGCCCGTGTGGGGGCTCTGGCGCAAGGCACCGATCGAGAATAAAAAAAATGAGGAGGAAGTGTGCTTCGAATACAAGTCCGAAGACCTACAAACTCCGATACGGCGCGATTAATAACAATTTAAAGCCCTTGATTCCACGCTTTATAACGTAACAATATATTTAAACAAACAGTGTTCTATAGCCAACCAATCATCACATATTTTGTACACTAACTTTTGCACTGATTATTAAAGCACAAATTTTCAGGGGCTTTCGGCTCTGCGGCCATAATCTAAAACGTACAAAAAAATTTCATTGCCAGGACATTATGCATTATTTCCAAACACGTTTGCCTTAAGATCACGTGCATTCTGCACCTTCACTTCCCGTTCACACGTTTTGGTCGTTACGACATACGAACTCCGTTAATATTTTTATTTTCTTATAAGGGGAATTACTCGAATTTTGTAACATCTTTGTCAATTTAAAAAAATCCTAGGTCCAAACTTTGCTTCAGTTGTCAAATCTTTCCTGGCGTACCTTATATTTTATCATCTCCTCTCGACTTGTTCTTCAACTTCGGTACTTCACCTTTTACGAACAATTCAAAACTTAAACTGAATTGAAAATAGTAGAAGGCTTTCTTTTTATTTTACACCCCTACACACAAATACGTATAGATATATAACCTACTACTACATTCAATAATATTTCAAATATTATCGCTCCCACGTCTTCAATTTTGGTGTGTATACATTCCTTCCATCAATTTCCTTTTAAACGCATTTTTTTTGTTTATGTAGTACTTTTGTGGATTCCTGCCCCACCCTGTGTTTTTCTTCCTTCAATTGTACGGCTAAAGATGTATTAACTTTTTCGTACTCAGTACACTTCTTCTTCTTCCAATGGCTGAACAGCCCTCTTGAGTGCCTAGGCCTACCGAGGTGGCTGCGGACTATCATCTGGCGTGACACATTCCGAATTTGGGGTGATACGTGGTCTGTATCATCCCCCAGCAGCCTTAATCCCGGTCCTCGCGACTATGACGACACAATCATCCAAGCCCATGCCAGGATTCGAACCTGGGACCCCTGAGTTGTGAGGCAGCAACGACTCAGTACACTACAGTTTTTTATTTAATCAATTCAGTCTTGTATTTTAAGTTTTATTGACTTTCAAAACTACCTTTACTCTTACAATACCATATTTCTTAACGATCATTTGAACCCTTTTCGTTAGTCCTCCAAAGTGTTTAACGCTCTTATATTCCGGGTCCGTGAAAAACCAATTAGTATTATTTTTTCTGCATTAGTTTCTTCTCCACTTATATGTGCATTTTTCCTTGTAACATTAAAATATTTGAACAAACCTCTCTTTCCTCGTTGTATTTCCATGTATACCACTCTTATTGTATTCACTTACTTCTTTCATATTGACACAATCTTCTCTGAAATATCCTATCGACTAATATTCCATCTTTCCCTGTAACCATTCCCACACTTTCCAAAAGAACTCCGCGGAATACCAGTTTTCTTTCAAAAATTTAAAAGCATTATTTTTATTGCGCTAATAATTACACCACTTTAATCTTTATATCTGTGACTCATAATTAAATTATTTTTAGAGTACGTTACATTTTGACAATAGATCCTCGTTGTAGTAGTATTCCCAAATAAATTAAATAATATTTCAAGAATATACAATTTAACTTGAAAGAAAAACTAAGGTCCACAGTCGGTAACCAATTCTCACGGCTTGTAGAAACGATTGTATCGTATTCCATTTTGATATTCAAGTACAAATTAATAATTGTGCCATCAATATACAGGTAAAAAACTCACTGAAAAGAATTGATTGAATATCGAGAACCGACAACAACGCGTGTCAATAAATATGGTGTAGTGGTCAGCGTTGCTGCCTTGCATCACAGAGGTCCTGGGGTCGAATCCTGGCATGGGCATGGTTGTTGTGTGTGTAAAGCTATTACAGTTAACCAGGAAACGAGTTCCCCTAGCGTAGTCACTCAACTATATTATTAATAAAAACAACTCATATCAGCATTTTGAAATCAATCCCGGAGATGCGCTCAAAGAAAAACTATGCTCTACTCAATTTTTGAATATCACTGCAACTAGGACATAGAAGAATGTTCATTTCTTTACTTAACTTTAGACAAAACTTACCCGAAGTTCTTATAGTTTCTACAAGTTTATTGAATTATTAGAACAACGAGAAATTTAATTTGATATTTTATGAAGAAATGAGCAGCTAATTTTGAGTCACGAGGTACTAACAAAAACGTTTAAAAGAGATAACAGTACATATTATTTTCGGAACCTCTTTTTTGATTGAAATAAGTATGCTTGTGTCTTTCCCAAATAAATATGAGAATATATTACAAAAAACTTCATAATTGAAATATTAAAAATGTAACCATAAAAACCGTCCACATTTTAGGAGATAAGTTAGAAACCAGTTTTTCATGAACGACTACACTTTCAGAATCATCTCAGAAAAACAATTTATGGAAGAAAGACAAGAATGGAAAAATATCGAACGCACCCAGGACCTCCCGCTTGCCGGGCAGATATTCTACCGCTGAGGTAGCACGAGTCGACGTCTCGAGGACCGATTTAACATCCCTCCACTCCTGTAATCGTAAGCTAGGCTCACCTACGATTTACTAATCACATTCTTCACAACCTAATTTCTAGAAATTCTGTGAAGAATTGACATCGTATAAATAATGATGTGACGCTTATTAAGTAATATTATACCGATTTCAAAATAAACCTACATCTGTGTTCTATGCAAGTCTTCAACTCAGGATAAATTAAAAATTTGTGGAAGCTTTAGCATAATTACGAATAACAGAAGCAGCCATAATTCCATTTACTAAAACTGTAACAGTCATTAAACATCAAACTCAAAATTAGAATCTCATTGAAATCTAACAGAATGGGTTCGGTTTAGGTCTTACGAGAACTGAGCATAACAGTTTCGAAAACCTTAATTAGGTATTTTGTCCCACTCTACGACAAGCAACTTACGTTTATCGCCATCTATATTAGTTTTGAATATGATTTTAGTCCAGGAATCTCCTTTCATTGGTAGCAGTAAATTTAATAACATCATTTTACAAAAATATATTGGCATTAAAGGAGTCTAACTAGGGTGGAATATAGAGTGTCCATTACTCCTGCCTCATTTCTAACATTTATTATATATCCACGAAATTTTTTTTCTTCAAGTAGTCTTCTTTTCCACACATTCATTTCCTTGTGCAGCATCAGGATATTTTCAGTCTATCTCATGTTAACTTTGTTTACTGTTTAGGGTAGAGAGAGGGCAGTATTTTATTTAGAATTACTTTTGAGTGTACTCTTATGTCAGTAAATTCTAGCTCCTACACTCATTCCCGTGTGTCCAGTATATTTAAGTTCACAGTTCTTACAACCAAATTCATAAACAACATGATTTTGTTTTAAAACATCAATCTTATATTTCGTGCTATTAATATAGCATCAATTTATTGCCAGGTTTTTTAACTTATGAAAAGAAAATTCTCGCAATTTAAATATACACTCGGATGTCTCGTTATATTTACTTTACGTAATTTGTCTTTCTGGTGTTATATCAGAGGATATCACTGAGACCGCTACACGAGGAAAGAGTAACACCTATTACGGTTTCGCAGACAAAAATGGTTGCAATATTAACTCATGATAGAAAAAATAACAAGCACCTATATTGTTTTTTTTAATATAAACGACTTTCCAGACCTTCTAAGGGTGGCGTCTGACGTCAACAAAGGAAGACCAGTAATGTAATAAGCATGAAATGTATGCTTCACTCCACACAACATTCATAGTGAACTTACAGAAAAATGTTTTTGTTCAATTTTCGTCTTGTAACAAATGTGTTGAGTTTTTCAAACAAAAGAACCAGTGTTAAAATCGACGGAACTCCCTATGGAACGAGTATATTCTGACACTTTCAAATCAAGTGACACATTTGTTACTATATCCGACTGTTAATGCATTCAAGTGAATTCTTATATTAGTAAATCCTATATATTATGTTTATTTTCCGTCAAACACACACTATGGCGTTAAGGAATGGGGAATTTCTTCTCACTCGGCGAATCATTTTTAAACTACAGAAACCAGCGATATGAACATAATAAGCCAAAGAATGCAAAGAAAATTGTTGGTCTCTTTTTAAATTTCTATAAATTTTAAGATTGACTATTACTAAACAATTTAGTTATTAAAAAACGTAATGGAATTATATTTATTACCAAATGAAATAAGACACTAGAAAAAGATACAAATACCGCGATATGAAAGAAGAATGTGTTATTTATAAATAAAATTATTTTAAAAGCATAGCGTCTGCATTAGATGTAGTAAAAAAGAAAAAAATTAAAGAGTAAAAATAATAAAATAAATTATTGTATGACATAATTTTTGTCTGCTAAATGGTTACCATTTTTATTATTCGTAATGCTATTTAAGTTTTTTTTCTCTAAGTGTGTTTTGGAGGAATGTAAAGCTGTGCTTATTAGACGCGCCCGTCATGAATTCGTAAAACGCAGATTAGGTCCCTATAAATTAATGGCTTATGTGATTACGTATGGCATAGTTCACTTCACCTTGCATGATCTTCAGATAATTCAGAAAGCTTGATTTCATGTTCGTCGCAATCGTGAAACGAGACTTCCAGTGACCTATTTCTTCCATATTTGATATCAGGGGTTAGCCAAATCGTTCTAGAAACGTCAAGATTTTCAGTTGGTAAACGCTCAATGTATAAGATACTTTTGTATTGCGAAAGTATTAACCTATCTCATTATATGAGGGATAACGGAAATAATAAATCTATCTATAAATGATATTTATTGATAATTTTGCAACACTTGATCAATCTTGTAATCAGATTCATGGATATTCGTTATGGGATACAATTTCCTTGTGTTGTAATAGGGATAAATGGAACAGACTTGCTTTGAAGACAGCCGGAAGAAGGACTTTGTTTTGTTACAAAAGGCCTATCCAGATTTCTCATGACGTTGCTGCCCAAGATGAATCCGTGGGTGATGCGTATACAGAGGAATCCACGAAAACGCAGGGCATTTATTTGGCGAAGTACTCGTATAATTGGTAAGTGCGTGTGTCCCTCCGGGTGGCGACTGCGGCGGGGCAGGTAATGGATGGTTGTGCCGTGAGTAATGGCCAGCGTCACGCCAAGGGAAGTCCCGGGGTGAATCCCTCGACCCGACCCTTGACACTTTACAAAGGAGCGCCGTCGCGCGCCCATATATAACGCACGCAGCCTTAAAACGCCCGCCCCCGCCACCATAGAAAGTGATAGCGCTGTCACCACAGAATCTTACTGCGTCTCGTTTATCTTCATAGCGACCACTTCCACCCCACCCCCCTCCTTCCCAGTAACACCCCTCTATACATATTTATTGCCGGCACTCTGCATACAGCGACCGAACACAAGACATCCATTTTGCGGTGGACGATGGCCAGGGATCAATCTTCTGTGTGGGTGGGTGTGGCAGGGAGGGAGCGGCTACTGTGGATGGCTATTCTCCGCAACACAATGCCTTGACCTCCTGCTGAGGGCATCGGAGTCGTATAAAACATCGCGCATCTGACGGGAGAATAGCCCTTCATTCAACAGTCCGTCAGATAAGACGATAGCAACCATATTACAAAATTCTAAATGGAAGTCAGACGAGTATATATTGTTTCCGATAGCGACGGGTTAGACAGCTCTGTTTAGGGAACAGATCTATTATAGTTTGTTCACTGTACCGAACTAGTTCTTTGAAGAAGGTCAACGGAAATGAATAGTTTATTTGCACTAATTTCGTTGGTTAATACACGCAGACTATAGCGCATTATATTTTTTTAATAATTAATGTAGTAAGACATAGGCCACCACAAAGCCAAAAGTTGGAACCTATGGGACAAAGGATGAAGCTGGAAAATCCCGAAAGGGTACAGAAAAAACGACTATTTTTGGCCCGGGCTCAGAACGGGGTAAGGAGGGAATGATGGGTCCAGCCACGTTCACTTCGGCTGACCAATGAAAGAGTTTAAAAAGTAGAGAAGAAGATCGCAGAGATTTTTCTGGGACAGACACAGTGGCGGCTCACTAGTTTTTAAAGTTATGTGCCACATCACCCCAAGACAAATTTTGGGAGGATTAAGATATTAATAATAATACAACATCTACAGGGTCTTTAATACTTCACGACCCATAAAATGCTACATTTGTAATTTCTTCTCCATCACGTGTAATTGAAACGAAATTTAAAAATTGTAAAAATGTATAACCATATTGGTGAAAAATCCTAACACGACAGTACGTTTACTTATGACATATTTTAAATACTGAAAGTTAATTTAAGGAAAAAGTCACATTATGGGAATATTTTATGCAGGATCGTACGGTAATTTTCTCAGAATTATGAAAATCTTCGAAATGCCACCAGCTAAAAGTTTTTATTTTTAAAAAACTTTGATTCAACCAAGTAAACCATAACAAGTGCATAAACAGTAATATTTTTATTAATTCGTCGAAAAAATTTAAAATTATATCCTGATGAGGTTGCCTACAGCTGGCTCTGGCGGCACTGTGCAATTGGTAGCTCATATTATTGCTGGATCTTAGGCGAGCAGAGGTTCGAAACGGTAATAATGCGCATGCGCATTTCTCATTCCAGACAATATTCTCGTGCTATGAAGAATGTAGCTAAGATATACACGAGACGCGCTGAAAGGCGGAAAGTTTAAATTCTTCGAAACCGAAGCAGAAATGCACACTCTTAAAATACTATTCGTTTAGAGTTTCTTAAAATTATAAAACTAATAACTCCCCCTAAATTAATTCATGTGCTGTAGCACATATGCACCAGTGGCCACTGGACAGACACTTCTGGAAAAGACGGCGAATCAGGTGGTTGTATCAGCGCCCCAGAACGAGCCAGTGTTCCGACTTTTTGGTGAATGTTGACCTTGTGTACCGCGTGTGCGTGTTTTGTAACCAAAACCACGACGGTATGTCCTGGGAAAAAGATGTCTCATTTGTTTAACCCCCGCAATTAGTAAATTTAGATTCATTCAGACCAATAAAATCAATATTTCAATTGTAATTTGTTTAACTTTTTTGTAAAATAAATCCACGTTTTCGTTTACGTGATTTATATTATTTACTTCATTACTGCTGAAAGAACCATCGAGGGTGACGCCCAAAACCTTGACCACCTGTCATTAGCTTAAAACACGTGGTATATTTAAGAAGCATTACCACAAGACCATGAGTCACAGCCCCCAGGCATAAGAAAAAATACAGTACAGTTTTCAAATTGATGCAAAACTTTGATTACAACACCGAGAAAACAAAACGCAAAGAAAATGCGCAGCCGGTATACGTTGAAACTTACAATGAGTCCGGGAAATGTAATTTTATTTGAAGAGATGGTCTAAATCACACTTATGCACGTGTATCTGGATTACTTAACTTTCAAGTTTTCTGTTCTTTGGAGGATTCATTACCTTAGGCGACCTTTTGTTAGTTTAAATAGAAGAGGGATAAGATAGTTCCATGCAGAAATAGTTCTCAGGTTTCCACTCGGGTGCAGGTGCGATGAAAACTCCACGTTTCGACGATCAAGTGCTCTGTCGTCATCTTCAGGCTGAGTGAAGATAGTTCCATCTTAGAGATTTTCCTGCCCTTGATCTAAACTAAGAAATTTATGTAAAGGCTAACTTAAGACGTGACTCTTACCTTGGTTTTGGGGAGCCTATGTTCCGGCGACGCTGATGTTAGGAATATGGTAATACTTGTTCGCTAATCACATTGTTGACCCATAGCTAACAAAAGTCTCCCATTATCGGAAGGGTGTAGGACAAGGACCTAATGCTGAATCACATTTAGGCAAACGCCGGTCAGCCGGAAAATTGAAAGTATAATTACATAAAAATAGAGGATTTTATTGCTATGATTAGGAACGAAATGGAACGATGCTCGTTTTTTAAGTACGATATCTAATTATACGTCCGAACATTCCAACATACATTAATTAAATAAAACAGGATGTATAACTAAACAATTTATGACCTACTACAAACTTTATTCTATAAATTTACTCATAACAACGTTTCGGCATGTTTTTGTGCCTTCTTCAGGGTTTTTCCTCCCACAACAGTGTAAAAACATAACAAAAATGACTTCAGGAGTCCAACAATAGCGGTAGAGATACAGGCAACACGTAACACTTCAACTCCTTCTCCACAAGTAGTATCGCCAGACTTTTTGGACTTTTGATGTAATTTCTATTGTGGGAGGAAAAAACCTGAAGAAGGCATAAAAACATGCCGAAACGTTGTTACGAATAAATTTATAGAATAAAGTCTGTACAATGTCAACAATTGTTTAATTATATATGACAGAGGTTAAATTTAAACATTTTGAGGATTTGTAACTATTGAATTTAAAAAATAAATTACAAGTTTATTTTACAATATTGTTTTTAATTTTTATTCTTAAAATGCAATCGTTAAATGCAGTATGCGGTGTTCGCAATCAGTTTTTCCGTTTCAGTATCGTCGTTACTAATGTCAGTGAATGACTATATATGTAGCTAATGTCTCAAATGTTATTCATGAGACCTCCATGATAACCTATCTTGTACAAGCCTTTTCATTTCTGCATAACTACCACATCTCGCATCCTCCCTAATCTGCTTAACGTAATAATACCCTACCATTTTATTAGATGTTGTGATTCTGCATCAAAAATCATATTTATTTGACCATATTATAAATGTAATTACATATTTAGAAAGCGTTTTCATCGAAATAAATCGGCAAAGCTCACATATTCTCTTATCAATAAGTAATATGAATATGGACGCAGGAGTATTTTTTCATATCAGGTTTTAAGCAAGTCCTCCAACGAATTTAACTTCAGATAAATTAGCCCCTATGTATATATTATATTAAAGATAAATTTCTAGGGATCCACCCGGGTATAAAGTACTCGACACTATCGCCATCCTTGAAGTAATCGACGGGTGGAAACCCAGAATTTTGTCTTAAGCAAATACACCGCGAAAATTTTCCATTTATATTTCTTATGTTGTACTTCAGGATAGTATAGATATAAGAAATTAATTAAATATATTGTGCTGTAGTTGAATTTGTCCGGCTCGAACTGGGCGACATTGTAATTTTGTTTCTTGCTAAAAAAAAGTTAAAAACGTCAAATATTTACGAATTAATTTGAGCCATTCATCAATAAGTAGTTCTAACCACATAAAAGTTCCGCTTCCATCAGATAACACTTCTAGGTTGTAATAGTCTCTCCTGCTCTCTTAGAGCGACTATCGCGTCTTCTCACTTAGAACGAGTAGCGAAGCTGAATAAGAACTACGTGATGGGCGAATTATACTGTATGTTCCTCATAAGCCCCTCTCAGGAGCTAGAGCTGCATATTTCACAGATTAAAGGAAATAATCCGCTCCAAGCCGTAAACGGTGCTAATTCCGGGCGACGCTCACCTCAGCGGGAGATACAAATAACTGTTCCAGAGGGCGGTAAAAGCTTCATAGAAGCAAAAGAAAATACAGAAATTAGGCCATAGTCATCGCTGAGCGTTTCGTTAAGAGTACTCCAGCAGGGAAAGAAACAATTTTTGTATCACTCACAAGGAAAATGAAATTGGGATAGAGTATTATTGACTGAAGGCAGAGACAATTCGCTTTCATGATCCCTTTGTTTGAATTGTTGCGTAATTTCAGAGATTTATACATAAAAACTTTCAGTTACATCAATTTGACACTTACTACGTCAATATTACAAAAATACTAGTTTATTTTTAACCTTAGAAATTTCAAGTTCGATTAACTCCTCTTTCCACTAATTCATACTTTATGTATCAGGTAATCAGTTTGCGCAAAGCAACAAAAAATATGTGGATGGTAATGATCTACCTAGTTATTTAGAAGTCGCTACTTTACGTAGGCGACACCAATATGGTCATTGCGGGCACAGAATAATTGAATAAAAAAATTATTGCAAAATTACGGATCACCATTAAGTTCCTAAGTTTTCTGTTTCCTGTAAATAGACTGTGTCACAGTTCAGAGAAAACTAAAATGTTAAACTTTTATACAGCTTCTACTAAATCACTGTTGAAAATTAATCGCAGCACACGTCTTTTCTAGGCTTGCAGACAACTGATAAATTAAAATGGGATCAATATAGCATTAAATTTTTGGCAAAAACTCAGCTCAATCTGATATACGCTAAGATTATTAGCCCAGGAGAGTGACATTACTACTGCATAAAATAATGTGTTACTGACTAGGATCGAGTTGTGAAAAGAATAGCTTCTGCGACATGAAATGCAAGTTGTAATCCTTTCATCCAAATCTTTAGTTCTTATTTACTCGAAATAATTAATTTCGGTTATCATAGCTTCGGTGCATTTGAAATTTGGCATAAACCTATATAACAGTCTCCGTAATTATATCAAAATAAACGAACTCAGAATTTAATTTTAAATAATAGTAAAAACTTATTAATTAATGCTCATGAATATCATTCCTATTTGATCTCTTCAATGTATATGTGAAAAATATGCAGATTTGAAAGTACTTGTTCAACAATATAGACAGGCAATTACTTGCAACAAAAAACACGATTCATTTCCAAAATGCTACATTAGGCATTCCTTTTTTAATTAGGAGGCGTATTATTTTTGTGGCATTACTAGTTTGCGTTTTTAATTATTCTTCCAGTGGCATATAAGAAAATTATGAACAAGTGTAGTAGTCAATTTTTCTTTTGTTTATGTTGTGGTACGCGTTCGTTTCGTATCACATAAAAATGAATTTAATTCTTTCTTCTTATTATTATATTTTGTGCATATATGTAACAATATAGACTTAAGATAAACGAAGCCGGGACCATGAAAAACGCAATTGGTTATTTAAATAACGAATTACAGTCATCTTATCGGCCAGAAAACGGAAAAATTAAGGGTGTGAAAGTTTATTGGAGGAGGGGGCTATAAGGTCAGACTGAGGCAGAAATGGGGGTGACAGATAGAAAGCACCACGGATCTATCTCGTCAACCCGGGTAAAAAGGAATGTGACCTGGCGTCTGGACGTTCAAACCGTTTATATTGTCAACGATGAAACAATGGAAGAGTTTTGCCTTAGAGGCCGCAAACTTTAATAATATGGCCAAGTGATTTCAAAAGAAGAGTAAGGGAAAATTTTATTGGGCCTCGAAACACCAAAATGATGAAGAAAAACAGTGTCTTAAAAATCCCAAGGCCACTCACTGAAAAAACTATATTGCAAGCTACCCCTCCATAAGGAGGGCTTAGAAATCACACGCCAATGAGGAGAAATTATTAGTACAGTTCGTGGCTTGCAGACGAAAACCAGTGGCTCTTGGAGAGAAGGAGCAGTTAGGACAGTCCGAATTTTAGGCAGCAGTCATTCAAAATTTTATAGCGAGCAGAGTCCAAATTTGTTGAGGCCGTTGGCCAAAATTTTTAGAGAGCGCTAAAGGGACTTAGTACCATTCCTCCAGCCAAAACTTCAGAAGGAGATCATCGACGAGCACCCCTGGGCGCCGAGCAGATTACCTCAGATACTTGGGAGAAACCTTCAACCAGCACTCACGGGACGACGCTCAATCACCAGTCGATCAACAGCAGCCAGTAGTGACGCCCTGGATCATCGACGCCGCCCTGGTAAAGTACTGACCTTAATTGTTTCTCGCCCCCGGTCGCGTCTATTTAAAGTTCTCATTTTTACCCCCATGTTTTACAATTTTACCCACTAATAATTAGCATTCCCTGAGATAAAAGATATTCATGTTCCCGATTAATTCTGCGAGGGCCAAATTAAATTCAAATTGAATTAAATTCTTTTTTTTAAATTTATATTATAATTCAAGTTTAAAAGTTATAGTTTATTATATCCCTTGTAATTGCACCCCGTCATAACCCATACCACAATGTTACCCCTCCATGCCACTGCTATTCGTCTAATTTAATTGATTATTTCGTTCTACAGCAAGGTCTTTCTCAAGCGTGAAGCAGAAATGAGATTTTGGGAAGTGATAGGGTATCTTCTTTCAGGTAAGTACAAAGTTGAGAAGTTCTAAAAAGATCTGAAGCTATGACACACAGTTGCTTATTAACTAAATACAATAGGCAGAGTGGAAACATTCTAATGACGTTAAGAAAGTGAACCGTAGCATTATGTTACACATTATCACAGTCAGCGTGTCAAGGGGAAATTATAATTTCAGAGATCATGTAAATAATATCTGTAACTGAAGTGGTTTATCTGAAAAGAGCAAGTAAAAAGTAATGAGAGCTTAACGGTTATATTCAAATGTTCAGCTTTTTATTTTTAACTTACTGTCTTTCTGGTCACATTGTAATACCCAAATAATAAAAGAAAAGAAGTTTTTACTTGACGATGAAGCTGTAATACTGTTTTCATTTTGATTAGTTGGTCTTGTAAATTTTAAACGGAACGACTCGTGTAAATTAAAAACACGGACGGGCCTGTCAGTGAGTACAGAAGTTAATAGTTGCAGGGGAGGATTAGCGTCCACGACCCTCGGGGAATTGAGATAGCTGTGCTGAGAAAGTTGCACCCTCCGAGGCCTGGCTGTTACTCTCCTAAGTAGGCCGTATCTCGCCTCTCCCTCCTTGGAGGCAGTTATTGCCCGCCACCATTAATGTAATTCATTGTCTGTTAGTACGAGCAATAAACGCTCGGGCTGAAGATATGGTAATGAGGAGGAGGATGAGGATGAGGAGGGCGAGGATTGACGCCGCTGTGTAATGATCATCCCCAAGACACTTGTTTTCGGGCTCCAGCAACTGCAAGGTAAGCTGCAAACTTAGAACTTACTGAGTCGTAACGCGGAACTGTACTTTTCCCCCACGCGCCACAGACAGTCTCTAGTTGTCCCGTAACATTCGTTTTCCTTGAGGCGCTTCTTCCACGAAAATCCTCGATATAATCTACATCTCTGAGTAATTAGATAAGATTTATTTGCTCCATTAGTCCTCTCCAGAGGAAATGGGACAAGTCAAATGAATTTTAATTACAAAAATTAATACAATAATACACCAATTGATATTCAGGATTATACAAAAAAGTAATACAAAAAGATTGCAAAAAAAACATATTAGTAAATTACGTTGTAAAATTGTTTCCTGGTTTTCTTGAATTTCAAGACAAGTTTGATTTACAAATTTTATTTTATAAAGGTAATATTTATATTTCAACAGAGCATGAGGGTTTAATCGTGGCCGTGTAGCGGAGAAAAGGTCCCATCCGCGGCGGTGGAGCAAGCTGCTAGAGTTGGCAGGATCGTCCCTCGGAACACGCCGGTAGCGATGTTCTGCGACAATTCTTATTCGAGGACACCTTTCCTCGCAATCGCCACGTTTTAGATACGCACATTTTCGTATCGATATTGGGAAGCGATCGTGGATCAGCTTCCGGTAGATCTATCCTCTATCTCAGATCTTCGCAGACTGCTTTTCGTTCTCTCCATCTCTCCCCTGACGTCACTTCTAGCACCGTCCTTTTGGCATGCCAAGTGCTCGTGATATCCAATGGACTTTGTCTATCGTCGGAACTTTTGCCACCATTTCCAGGGTTTCTAGAAGCTTCTGCAGGCCGATGACCTTACCCTACGGACACAGGTCAACTCCCTAATCTGGTGACGGCCAAAATCGTCACTTCTGACATTGGAATGCTGCCCTCTAAGATTCTACGAAATCTCGTTTCTTGCCCGCCAATTTTTATCTACTATATACTGAACGAAACTTACGCTCATTGAAACATAAAACAGGAGCAATTCTTTAAAAGAGAGAATAAGCTAGGGTTACAGCACAGAAAGCTCATATGTAGACTAAAGATGGTCATTATTATTTGTGATATAAACTTCACGAGTGGCACTAAATTTCGAAAAGAGCACTGCACTGCACAAGTAACACTTTGATGGATACAAAATGGTGATATACAAATTATAAATTCCTTTCCGGAAAAATTCAATTGGTAAATCTTCTCAGAAACTGAAAATAGCATCCGGTCGACATGCCATAAGAAGTTGTGCAGTATGACTTGGGAACATGATCAATAGAAATTTATATTAATATTCTATATGTAAATTAACCAATATTTTCTAGAATACTTAGGTGCATATGGTTAATACCACAAAAACAGAATGTATGAGTGTCGGAGTTGCAGCACAAGAAAATATAGTCTAGAGGACGGCGGAGAATATAACTAGGGATGGAACACTATTTCAGGACATAAAAGAGGTGACAGTGTAAGACAGGAGGGAGTAATATCCATGTTGAATGGTGTCATATGGTATCAAGGAATCTCTAAAACAAGTAAACAGACTATAGACAATGCCTAAGTAAAATGTAAATCACTTCCGGAAGTTAGGTATGGCAGTTGAAGAGCAGAACAGATAACATGCTATTACCAACCAAAATGGACTACTGGAGGAGAGCTAAAGGAAAAGTAAAAGAAAAAATAACTAATAGCAAAATAAAGGAGATCATGTGAATCGAACATACGATAGTAGATGACATCACATCAAAATAAATCATGGTTTCGTTACGTGCTACCGATGCCCGAAAATAGAACACCAATGAAGATATTGTTATGGACAACACGCGGCAAAACTAAACGAGGGAAATCGAGAAGAAGTTGGAGATAGGGAATAGGTAAAGAAATTAAGGAACTAA